>BQKN01062747.1:79570-115266 GCA_022839385.1 Asparagus kiusianus | reverse complement strand
TGGAGTGAAGCCTACGTAATTCAAAGTTAAAGATTCAAGTTCAAGCTTCATCCGCAAGTGTACCAAGATAGAGTTTCGTTGAAGATCACAATCTTGGGTAATTTAGTTTAGGAGCTTATATTATGTGTGTTAGTACATTAAGCTCAATATAATATACACACACACATTTATTGGTTTCCATGTATATATATAGTTATATATATACATATATGTTTTGGTTGATAGTTTTCAAGTTTTAATATGAAACAATTGAATATAATTAGAAAACATATTTTTGTTTCATACTTACATGCATATATATGATTTCATCAATATCAATTTTATTTAGTTCAATGAAATCATGTTTTAGTGCATTATATGTGTATTTTGATAAAATACTATATTCATTGTTTATAGATTTTATAACAATAGTTTACATCTTTCTTCAAGTCTATAAAATCATTTTGTATTGTTTCAAAACATGGTTAAGCTAAAATGTCAAAACTCATATGTTCACATTTTTATGTTTTGGACTATTTTACAAAATGATGATATTTTTTTATTTGGGAGGTCCTTTCTAAAACCAGTTTTTGTAGCTTGTGTATTATCATGTCTACAATCATTTTCCAAAGTTTCATAATTTTTGTAATTTGTTTGATATTTTTAAACAGGATTTTAAAATCAGAAAACAGTTTTCAAACCTGTCAAATTCTTGTGTCTGTTTGCGATCGACCATCACGGTCGACCGCCCCTGAGTCCAAAGACTCAGGAAATTTTTTTGAGGCTCGCGGTCGATCGTTACGGTCGACCGGATGTTCTCGCGGTCGACCGTCTGTTGTCCAGAGCTAAATCCTGGCCTTTTTGCTGCTCGCGGTCGCCCGTGAGTTTTCCACAGTCAATCGCCGATCTGACCGTTACACTCCAACGGCTAGTTCCAGGTGTGTTTTTCTGTAGGCTTTTTGGTCAGTTTTGTGGGGGTTTTGCTGAAGTTTTGAGTGGGTATGAATACCCCATTACCTTCAGCTCTCCTACTAACAAATGAGAATGTTTTAAACAAGCTTAACAAGGGTTTTAAAGTTTGTTTTGTGTGTTTTAAAAGAGTTTGGTTTGTGAAGACTATTTCACAAGTGGAGGAGATCATCTACATTGTTTGGGCCATCTTAATCCATCTCTCCATCTTATTTTTCAGAGAAGAATTTCTAAACTCATATCTAGCTTTACATTTATATATTTGTTTAATTATCTTTCTTTAAAGTTAGTTTTTACATTGAGTTTAGATTTAATAAATCTTATTGTTACACACACCCACATTGAGCTTATAGTATTTACATATATAGTATAATTGGGGTTGTGAGAGTTTGTAACATTGATTTGTGCTTAATTGAGTTCTCATCCATTATAGAGAACTACTATTGTTGTATTCGTGCTTAATAGTGAGTGTGATCTCGTGGAGATCAATTGTGTAGTTATAAAGTTTTCGGTTAGCTAGAAAACCGAGTGTGAGTGTTTGTGAACGTTGGTCGGTGAGCATTGAAAACCGACATTGTGAGGCGTAAACGTTATTCGAGTGAGTGTAGAAAAACCGGTTGTGTTAGTGGATTTCTCCCCGGGAGTGGGGAGCGGAGACGTAGGATGGAAGGTCCGAACTCCGTGATCACATCGTGTGTTTGAATTTGCTTTGGCGCACTTCTCTTATGTTTATATTTCTTATCGCTGTTGTCCATTAGTCATTATTTATATCATCCACTATCTTGTTTATTTTGTTTACTCTTATGTATATCACTTATCCTAGCTCACATATCTTGTTGTATTTTATACTTACTATGATAACTTGTTAATTAGTTTTAATTGACATAAAATCAGATTAGATTAGCATAAGACCCTAATCACCTCCCCTCTAGGGTCTAACAGTAAGGTTCGAAGTATCTCAATTTAATCTCGATATCAGAGTTCAATTGAGATAACGAACTTCGTCTGTTTTGAAATTAAAGACGAGGTTCGATCTGGTCTCAACCGAGTCTCAAAATTCGAACTCAGTCAAGATAGTGACCTTCATCATTTTGGCCTTCAAAGACGAGGTTCAAACTGGTCTCAACTAAGTCTCGAAATTCGGACTCAATTAAGATAGTGACATTCGTTGTTTTGGAATTTAAAGATGAGGTTCAAACTGGTCTCAACTAAGTTTTGAAGTTTGAACTCAATTGAGGTAGTGACCTTCGTCATTTTGAAATTTGGAATAAGAATTAATCTCATTAAATGAAGACAACTGGACTCCAACAGTTCTTGAGCTGTTGATCCACATGAATCCGCCGCTTCGTTGGGATAACAATAAGTATTCAATACTTAATGTGTCTTTCCTTATCTTGCTCTATGCGTTAAGTACGAATGCGTTGAATGTGTCTCTTCGGTTCCAACACCTCTTGACCATCTGACGCTCAAGGGTTCGCGTAACGGATCTCAGCCATTTAGTCGGCTCCACTGCCTATGAATAGGCCTTCATTCTTCAAGAAAAGTCATCTCCTTCTTCTTTGAGCTATGTTACAACATGACTCAGAGGAATTTCCTCTTCTCATTGTTCCCCTCCTTATCTCCTTCATGACTTCAAGCTTTTCTAGCTTCAATGATCGTTGCTAGTGAGGTAGGCAAATTTGATATCACGGTCGCTTTAATCGGCGTTGCTGCTTCAGGTAAACTCTGATTAAGTTGAACCTCTCTCCACCAACGTAAAATTTGTGCTTGAATCAATTAAGCCCTTGTTAGGTAGATGAACAATCTTCCCCTAACTTCGTTTTACGAGGTTCATTCGTTTGACAAACTTGGCTTACATGACGAAGTTCATTTTCTTGGTGAGCTTTGCTTGTCTGACGAAGTTTGTTTTCCTGACGAGCTTCACTTGTCTGACGAACTTCGTGCTAACTTTGTCCTTTTGCTCTTTGTAGGGGCTCATTCATTTGAGAATTTCTCGATCTTTTAGAACCTAAGTCAGGCTGTGTTTTAGCAACTTGCTGGACTTTCGATTGTAACCCTTCATTTGGACTTAGGGTTATGTGGCAGCTTCACGGACCCACTAAAGTGCTTGTCCTTCTTCTCACGAGCATCAGCAACTATTTTAAATGTGCCGCTTCACTCTGTAACTCATCCATGTTCTGTTGGAATGAGGAAGATGTTGATCCTATACTTAGAGCTTGTGGTGTTTATATTAGTACTCAGTTTACCCAAGCAGATGGGTGGGTGCTACCGGCACCAAAGTTAAAAGTTGGGCATGGGGAAGACTTCATGCCAAGGAACGGAAGATGGAACTTCAATAATAAGAACCACAACATTGTTGAAGGCGAAGTTCAACACCATTATAAAATGCTCAATTGATTGCACAAGAAGACGTTATCGAAGGTCGTTGAAAGAACTTGTAACCGAACCTCGTAGTATAGCTCGAGAGTAGTCGAAAAAACTTGTAACTGAACCTCGTAGTGTAGTTCGAGTCTTCTAAGTTCAATCTATGTACTTCAACTTTTTGTAACTTCAATCCTTATATGAATAAAATTTATAGTTTTATCCACATACTGTTCTCTTCTTTTGTGCAATTAATAATCGCAACATAAGATTTTTAGCAAACTCTCAGCTATTAACGGACTTGATATGTCTTTACCAACTGTCGTTTGAGTTGGACTAGTCATATTTTTACTCTCAGTATGATGAGTTATCGAAAAGTTTCTCTTAGACTCAAGTGCTAAGATTTCTCTTCTGCCATTAGCCTTTCTAGGCATTGGATCAAACATATGGTAAAAACAAATAACTAAGTTAAAACTAAGTTTTGGAAATGTGAAAATAAAGCTTATCACATGGTAATCTTGTTATAAAAAAACGAACGTCACTTATGAGGATGACGATGTTGGGATAATCACATCGTTCAGTGACTTAAAAGTATGATGATCGTGATTGAAATAGAAACACATCACATAGTAGGTTACTATTGGAAAACGAACGTTATTTGTGAAAATAACGACGTTAGGAAAATCATGTCGTTCAGTGACATAGAAGTATGACGATAATGATAGAAACAAAGACACATCACTTGGTAGGCCAATGTCAGAAAACGAACATTATTTGAGAAAATAACAACGCTAGAAAAATTATGTCGTTCGGTGACATAGAAGTATGATGACAGATGAAATAGCAACACATCATATAGTAGGTTACTATTGGAAATTAAACATCATTTGTGAAAATGACGACGTTAGGAAGATCATGTCGTTCAGTGACATAAGTATGGATGGAAATAAAAGCACATCACTTGGTAGGTCAATGTTAAAAAACGAACGTCATTTGAGGAAATAACAACGTTGGGAGGATCATGTCGTTCAATGACATAGAAGTATGACGACAGATGAAATAGTAACACATCACATAGTAGGTTACTATTGGAAGGACATATTTTTTGAATGATAGTTAAACATTGACAATCAGAGATAATCATTAACGTGATAGTTTTATGGTCCTACTATCCTATTAAAGAGGATTAGCGAGGAAAATTTGGAGGGGATCAAGTAAAGAAATCGTTACCTCGATTTGCCTCTCCTTTTGCTATGAGGCGTATTTAACCGAAGGCCTATGTGTAGTATTTATTCAGAAACTTACCATTAATAGACATCATGAGTTTGTCATCATCCTGAGTGAGAAGATGATATGTTCCATTTGAGTAGACAGTTTCCACCATAAATGGTCCTTCCTATTGGCTCGAACTTCCCTTTCTTTTCGGAGTTCAGAATTATTGAGCGTCGGACGGCGAGAACCATGTCACCTTCCTTGAATGTGTGACATATGACTTTCTTATCAAATGCTCTGGAAATTCAGGCTTGATAGAATTCAATGTGTTATTGAGCTTGTAGTCATTTTTTGTCTAACAGCTCTAGCTCTTCGAGACGTCTACGATGATTTTCTTCCATCGTCATGCTAGTTACAAGTGCTATCCGAAGAGATGAAATTTGGATCACTAGTGGTAATACAGCTTTACATCCGTATACCAAGGAGTATGGTGTCGCACCTGTTAGTGTACAAACCGTTGTGTGATAAGCCCACAAGCTTTGACCCAACTTCTCATTCCAATCTCTTTTGTTTGTCAAGACTACCTTGGTGAGAATCTTGACAATGGTCTTGTTGAAAGTTTCTGCTTGCATATTAGCACTAGGGTTGTAAGCTATTGAGGCTAAATTCCTGATACTAAATTTATTACAGAATTGAGTGAAAGCTTGGCTAACGAACTGGGGTCCATTGTCGTGGATGATACGCCTCGGAATACCATACCTGTATATAATGTGGTGTTTTATGAATTTAAGCACATCACTTGTCTTGACTTCTTTTAATGGGATTGCTTCGGCCAATTTAGAGAAGTAGTCAGTTATCGCTAAAATGAAGCGATGTCCCTTGGAAGAGAGCGGGGATATCGGGCCAACAATGTCCATACCCCACGTCTCGAATGGCCATGAAGTAGCTGGTGGATGAAGATGTTCAGGCGGCTGATGCATGTAGTTAGCATGTATCTGGCAGGCATGACATTGTTTAGCATAAGCAATAGCATAACTAACCATATTTGGCCAATAATAACTCAATCTGTGAAGTCGGTCCCACAACTTAGGGTCAGGCTGATGAACTCCACAGATACCATCATGCGCCTCCTTGAGAGCTTCTTCTGCTTCTTTGCTTGACATGCAGTGAAGCAATAGTTCATCATATGACCTTCGATATAAAGTCTGAGACTAGGAATTATAGTAGAATCTAGGTGCTCTCATACGAACAGATTCTCTTTCTTTAATGTCTTCGGGCATTAAGCCATATAAGACATAATCAATGATTGTGAATCGTCAATCTCAAGGTTCAAGCATAGTGGACTCTTCCTCAACCGCGTTAATTTGCAATGCATACTTCGGTCGGAATAATTGCCTGCTTGTCACCGTGATTTGCTAGGAGGCTCTTTCAGGTGGGGTCAATGTAGCTGCAAGAGATGCCAATGCATCGGCATTGGTATTCTTGAGATGAGGTATATAGTCAATATAGAAGCCTTCAAAGGAGCTGGCCAATGCAATGATTGCGATATGATAAGGAATGAGGTCCTCATTCCTAACTTCATATTCTCCTTTTACTTGGTTGACGATGAGTTGTGAATCACCGTACACTTCTAGATGCTTCACCCCCAGCTGTTTGGCTATGTCTAGGCCGATTAACAAAGCATTGTATTTGGCTACATTATTGGAGCAGGGCTCTGTTAAGGAAACGGCTCGAGGTAACACATGATTTAGTGGGGAGATGAAGACTACCACTACTCCAGCGATAACTGGACCAGTAGGGCTTGCTCTTACTACACCATTGAAGTATAATTATCATATCTATTCTTTCGATATGATATTGGCTTCATACGTCTCATCAGGTATATCCTAGTACAATTTGACCTTCCCGTCCAATGGGTGATTAGCCATAAGATCGCAATTAGCCTGACCCTTCACTACCTTTTGAGGTTTGAAGTGAATATCATACTAGGATAGCAACAACGCCCACCTTGCAAGTCGTTAGTTCAATGCACCAGGTTGTGTCATGAACACCCATATAGGATTAATCTGAGGATGACATGTATGGTTTGTCTAACCAGGTAATGTCGCACCTTTTGGACTGTGAAGACTAAAGCTAAGCATTTCTTTTCAATTGGAGGATAGCGAGGTTCAGCTCCTAATAAGGTCCTACTAAGATAATATATGGCCTACTCATGGCCGTTATCATCATCTTGTACTAAGAGTCCTACTAAGACGTGCTCTGTAGCTCGAATGTATATCAGGAATGGTCTACCTAACTTTGGTGCAACCAACACAGGTGGACTGGAGAGATATTGCTTGATCTCTTCAAATGCTTTCTGGCAAGCCTCGTCCCATACGAAGATACCCCTTTCTTCATGAGTCTTGAGAATGATTGGCATTTGCCTGATAGATCGGAGATGAACCTACGAATGTACGCCAAACGCCCCTGTAGATTACGAAGTTCTTTAAGATTTTTTGGAGGCGGAAGCTCTTGAATAGCCTTGACTTTATCTGGGTCAAGGCGAATTCTGTTAGCTGTGACTACGAACCCAATAAATTTACTGCTGACCATTTCTAAGATTGATTTGGTTGGGTTCATCTTCAATTGGTGCGTCCGCATGAGCTCGAACATTATTTTCAAGTCATGCAAATGATCTGCCTTGTCATGACTTTTAACCACTAAGTCATTGACATAACACCCCACAGTCTTCCTTAAATGCTCTTAGAAAATAATGGTCATGGTACATTGATACGTAGCACCAGCATTCTTCAACCCAAAGGGCATCACTGTACAACAATATATCCCTGAAGGTGTTCGAAAGGAAGTATGCTTCTCATCATCAGGATACATCTTAATTTGGTTGTACCCTGAGAATCCATCCATAAAGGACATATTTTCGAACCCGCACGTATTGTCAATGATGACATCAGTGATGGGTAAAGGAAAATCGTCCTTTGGACAAGCCAAATTTAAATCTCGAAAGTCGATACATACTTGAATATTCCCGTTCTTTTCAGAACAAGAATGATATTGGCTACCCAATCAGGATGTTGTTCCTCATGGATAAATCCCGATTCAATGAGCTTTTTGACTTCAATTTTGATTGCCTCCATGATCTGGGGTCGAAATCGTCATTGCTATTGCTTAACAGGCTTAGCGTCTGGTTTGATGTTTAGGCGATGCATGACCACCTGAGGATCAAGACCCGGCATGTCTTCATAATTCCAAGCGAAGACGTTGATATATTCACGAACAAGAGCTACGAGATTCTCCTTCTCCTCAGATGATAGACTATCGCTTATAAATATGGGTTTCGGGTTGGACTCGTCTCCCATGTTTACTTGAATAATTTTATCATCAGTTGGAGGTTCACATTGTTCAAAACAATTTTCCCACTGCATGCCAAGTTGTCTACACAATGGATCTTCAAACAAGGGTAAATGATCATCCTCTTGAGTCTCAATTGGTTGAGCTGAAGTCATGTTGACCATGAGTTCTTTAAATATAGCACCAGTGCTGCCATCTGAATCCTAACAGGTCGATTCAGATGAAGAACTAGTGAGGCTTCTTTCTGACTCCTCCATTGTCTCGAAGCACCATATTTATGATGGGGATTCGTATCCCAACCCCTGTGAGTTTTGTGATAATAATCGTCAGGTTTCCGTTCCAGAACATAGGTAGACTTGATAGGTGTTTCCATCCTTTGCCGAAATTTAAACCTTCATTGCGGGTGAAATCATATCCTATTTTCCTCATAAGGTATCACGCTATTGGCGCAAAGTACAAGAATTGAGGACCTCTTATTTATTTTTTAGCTTCTTCGTAAATAGTTTGCATTGGACCATCAGTTTTCTCAAAGATGATGTCTTTTTGGCAATTATTCTTGGCTGGTACTATAAAGACTGCTTGTGAAGAATCGACCTGTCGTCGACTTGTCACGAAGGATGATCGTATTGGCATGTGCAAAGAGGATTCAGCATACAGTCGTGAAAGAGGATCTGATATTACTTCAGTACTACCACCTGGCATATCATAGTTATATTCAACACACGGTAAGTAAGCTAAAGCATCATTGTTATTGAAGATAACTTTGCTATCATCGGTATCATTTACATTCAGACTTTCAAGACCAATTACGACAGGTTCAATGTCATTGAAAACAAGACCATGTTCATACTCAGACTTAGTATCAGCGACGATAGCGCTATCAAGGTCCTCAACTAGTGGTTCATCAATTGGCTCACCATCAAAGTAGTGAATGGAATCTGTAAAATAATTCTCCACCCCCTTGAATGATTGTTTTTCTGCGACCACTGTTCGGACTTCACCACTATCGTCTACATATTTCATGTATTGATGTAGAGTGGATGGAACAATCAAATTGTTATGGATCCATGGCCGACCCAGCAACAAATTGTAAGACGTCTCTGCATTAATGACATAGCAGGTGACATCTATCCTCAAGTCACCCATTTGGTATTTGAGTTTGATTTCGCCTAGGAGACGAGTGTTTGAAGCATTAAAGCTATAAATGACGATTCCTGTTGTTGACAATTGATGCAGTGAGATCCCAAGATGACAAATGAGCCTCAAAGGTATGATGCTCAGAGCAAAACCAGGGTCAAGCTAAATTCGATCTACCCGAATAGAACCGATATACCCCATGAAGTATAAGGGTCTATCATGCTTCAGATTTCTCACATGCATATCCTCCAAAGAAAAGGTAATGCATGGCATCCATCCTCCAAAGATTTGATGACATTGAGGACAGGCGTCTAATGTTTCCTCTATCGGGTTCGGTGGAAGGTGAGCAAGGAAGGTCTCATTATCCGCCAATGCTTCACGGAGGGCTTCTCTTGTCGATCGTGATAAGCGTAAGAGCTCGAACAAGGTAATTCTTGCTGGGGTGTTAGCTAATTGAGCTAACACGTCAAACTGCAAATGACCTTTCGAACTCTCCGGAACATCCTTCTTGAGTGCCTTATTGTAACGGAGTTCCTTCCTTTTAGGATCATGGGTAAACGCTGGTGCTTTATCTGCTACCTCCTTCTCTGATCTTGGCGGGGCTATTGCTGCTTCAGGGTACTTCTATAAATATACTCCTTTCCTTCGCGGATTCCTGATGTCTGCACTGATTGTGTGGCAAATGCTGCCTGTTCGTCTTCACAATTGCTGAGGGACGCAGTTTTAACTTCCTCATTAGGAATGACGGACACAACATTGCTTGACACTACACCACCTAAAATCATCTATAGCTGCCGAAAAACGCTATGGTATTATTTTATAGCGTTTTAATCAGCGCTGTGTCAGAACCCGCTATAGTAGGTCTGTGGCTTTACATAGCGCTTCCCCAAATGCTATCAAAAAGATTCCAACCATAGTGTTTTTATATAGCTATAAAAGGGTATTCAATAGCGTTTCTGTATTGCTATGATGAATATCTTTCATAGCGGTTGAAAAATGCTATTAGTTAGTTTTCATTCATAGCATTTCAACGCTGCTATTGTCTTACATTTGATAGCGTTTGAGTTACTACAATGGCGTTTCAGCGAATGCTGTCTTTCTTCTTTTAATAGCATTTCAGCAATTGTTTCTACTTCTTATAGCATTTCAGTTTGTGCCTATAAACCTTTGAGGTTAAACTAGAAATAGCTTCCAATTATGACAACCATAAAAGCAAATATTTCATTTAAAAGTTCAAACTGATACATAACCAAGTTGTAGCATACAAGAAGAGTCAACACAAATGTGCCAAAAAACAAATACTAGTCTTTGGATAATCCAACATGGAGTATAAGAAATTAACCATAGTACACAGAACAACAAAAACTAATTTTGCTGTATTATATATGACTTAGGAGACTCATCATCTGCAGCAATCGAGTACTAGTACTGCTGCAAAAACAGAAATTAACAACACCAATAATGAGATCCTAGAGCCATGAATATATGGACACAAAATAGAAAACAACAACACCAATAATTAGAAATCCTAGAGCCATGAAGATCTGGACTAAACATAGAAATCAACAATCAAAATATAAACAACAGTGCCATCTGTTTTCTTTAATTAGGGGAACTGTAACAAACAATTATCAATAATTCCACATCAAGAGCAGTATGTAATATAAAGTCATGCATGAGGAAGTTTTGACACTTTCTAGACCACAACAACATTTAAAGTAGTCACCAATTATGTATAACTTACAAGCTTTTCAAAGCATAACAACTTTGTCTGATGGCCAAGCTACTATTGTACCAACGACATCTTCAATGCATTCTAACTCAGATGCTGACCTCCAAAGAGATGCACTAGGGATCCTAAGGATATCAACCCAAACACGCATAGCATTAGGACCTAAAGGAATGAAGTGACTTTGAACCCCCAAATAAAAAAGCTTTCTGTTTATATAGCTACCTTATTTATTGATAGAATCAATAGTGAAGTGCAAGGAGAAATGAAATATCAAAATAGAGAAATGAAATATCAAAATGTGCTTATCTGATTACTGAAAAAGGACTTTCAAAGTTGAGTACTGTGTGTGTGAGACAAATATTTTCATATTAAATTTAGTATTCATGAAGTACTATGATTTTGTTGTTTTCTAGTTTCTCAAGGGAAATCGTGAAGTTTGCCTCTAGAATTTTGTTTTTCATATACTCTAAACTATTAATGTATATTTAGGGGGAAAATATATACTTTTAATAGTCTGAGCATATATAGGAATGTGAAGAAATAATATGAAAGGTATACTAAAATTGCAACACTTATATCTCACAGTTTCACATGTATACATAATATGGAGAAATAATATGAAAGGTAGAAAATTGCAACACTTGACTTGATATCTCACAGTTTCACAAGTATAAATTAGCAATTAATGTCTGCAAACTTCACGAAGAAGCTAAAATGACAAGTTTTTCATCATCATCCACTGTTACACAATCTTACAACGTGAGACTGAACAATATCCTTTAAATTTCTTAATAAACTAAGTACTCTATTACCTGCCCCCCCCACCCCCCAAACACACATGCACACAAAAAACCCTGAAGCATGTATATCAATCACATGTATTACATAAAAGAAAAAAAATCTTTTAGATAATACTTTTAAAAATTCTTTTAGTTAATACTTTAGCAAAAAAAGTAATTTGACAATTTATATGGCCTACTCCAACTAGCTATCTCATTCTCAATCCTCAGGAATTTTATCAGCAATAATATCACGAATTTTTGCTGCAAAAGATAGCTATCATCATTTGGCCATACAATATTAATCAGAATGTCCAGAAGGTCACAGATACCTTTGGCCTCAAACATACTCTACCTTTCTTAATATACTATATACAATCAGAATACATACAACTTGGCACACATCATAAGATAAAATAAAATATGATTGGTTATTATGCATAATCATCGTCGTCATCATCAAAGTTTGCCCAGCTGAAAAAGAGTCAACTATGAAATATTCTCTACCAGGGCTTCAAATTAATGGTTGACGCAACTCTTAACAATGCAGGGATAAATCAATCATTTGGCTACTTTGCCACTCACTACTCTTAACTCTATAACTCAACATGTACACATGTAACTTCGGTTATTGCTAAATGCTGATCACAATTAAAATTCACAGTATTAAGAAACTGAACCACAAAAGAATCAAACTATCACCTGAATAACAAATGACTGTTGAGAGAGCCATTCAGGCCTCGGCCGCCTGAATGCGATAAGAACACTAGAATCCTGAAGCCCCTTATCCCACAAAAGATCCAACTTCTCACTTCTTCCAAAAAGGTTGGGATGCTTCACACTCAAACTGCAAACAAAGTAGCAATAATAATAATAATAATAATAATAATAATAATAAATAAAGTCAAATTATCAAACAAATTCTAACCCAAATTCGAAACGTAAACAACCCAAAAGAAACTATACCTTCCAATAACCTGTGAAAAGGGATTGGTAGAACCCCTGCAAAGAACCCAAATGCAAGTAATTTGTTAATGGGAATTTTAGAAATAAAATAAAAATGATGGGTAAGACTAAGAATAATAGCCTGAGAGGAGGAATCAAGAAGGCGCCACATAATTTGTGAGTGAAGTTCAAATTGAAATCTATCTTCGCTGTAATCCAATTCAAAACTACGTTAGAATTAGAGAAAGATCCAAATAGAAATTTTTCTTTTTTTATTCATTTATTTTTGGGGAACTGACCTTTTCCAGCATGAATGCTCTTCTAAGCTTCCATTCAATATGAGATGGGCTCCTCTCATTCATACAGCATGAGACGATGGAGAATGGCTCCTTAGGAATTTTATCAGCAACAATATCGCAAAGAACCCTAGATGTACCTTGTTGCCGGTAGCTGCCGGCTCACAGAGAACCCTAATATCCCCCGCTCAGACCTCTGTCTGCTACCTAGGATGGGGGGTGTAGGGTTTGAGCTCAATTGGACGACGTTAATGGTAGCTAGGGTTTCCCACTGAGAAGAAAAAGCCCTATTTTTTAGCCCCTCAATCCCTCTATTCCGCCCTAGAATCCTCGATTCCTTTCAATTCGAAGCTCTGGCGATGGGTGCGTAGGGAAAGCTCTCGAATTCTTTGCGATTTGGGGGGCGGATGGGTGGGGGATTTGGGGGGTTTGTGCGATTTGGGGGCCCCCACAAGTGGGGGGCCCTATTCTGCAGAACTGGAGGAATCGCCTCAGCGGCGCCTCTGCGAGAGAGCTCCAACGACGATGACGACGACGCAAGGAGGAGGGCGGAGATGGTTTTGGCGACGAGAGAGGGCGACCCTGGTTTTGGTGACGAGACAGGGAGGGAGGCGGCGAGAGAGCTCGAACGAGGATGAGAGGAGGAAGGCGTCGTCGCTAGCCAGTTTTGGGGAGAGAGTGTGAGGGAGGGAGCGAATTGCAGAGATCTAAGGCAGAGGGATCGAAATAATTGGGGGGAGGGGAATTTAGGGTTAGCTGCAAGGGCGGGCCACTTGAGGGTTTAGTTAGTTTTCAATGCGTCTATTTTAATTTTTAGTCTCCCACTTAAGTTTTTAACGCATCAGAACAAAAAAAATTGCGATGTACTTATAGAGTTTAAAATTTTTCAAACACTATTAAAAAATAAGGCACATACGATCAATAGCACTTACAACATAAACGCTATCATTCAACACTATAAAAAAAATAACTTTGTTGTAGTGTGATTTTTGCCTGGATTTGGACTTCTTCGAGCCTGCTGAAGTCCATTGCCCATCTGCTAGTAGATCAAGGTGAACCCACATAACTTCCCCTTTGGGAGTGGCATAAGGAACCATACCCTTCTCTTCCTACTGATGAGGATCGAGTTTCATAGTCCTGATATCTACTTGAGGAATTGGCTTCACACCATCCTGAACTTAAACTTCTGCGAAGTCTCCGAACTGCAACGAGACCATGTTCGCTGACACCTTCTTCTAATTTGCCTGAAGGGTCATAACACCTGCATCCAACAAAGCTTGAATTTTATCTTTTAAAATATAACATGCCTTGGCCGAGTGGTGCACCGTCATGTGGTACATGCAGTAGTTAGGATCATCAGCCCTTGAGACTTCTTCGGGTCACCTCAAATCGGGGAGCTTGATTTTATTTGTCTTTATCAAAGACTTGAGGATCGGGACGATGTTCTCATCTTTGAAATCATATTTCTTTTGAAAACGATTATTAGAAGAATTGCCTTTTTGCTTTGCAGATGATTTAGGAGAAGGGTTGGTATCCACCGCCAAAGTGTCTTTCCCCTTAGATTGCTTTTGAGGGTTAAAGTTTCTTTTATTCCCTCCCTTTTTAGGATGGGACTCCTGAGGTTCTTCTGCCTCTAGCCTCTTGAGCATGTTCTCGACCTGCTCTCCCTGCCACACCAAATCTTTCCATGAATGAGCTTCAACTGCGCCCATTTTGGACAATATGTTGATGGAAAGGTTGTTGCAGGACATCTCCATAAGGGTAGCTTCAGAGACTTGATCGTGCGAATGCAACGATCGATTTCTGAATCTTTTGACAAAGTCACTGACAGACTCTGTCTTCCTCTGCTTTTCGGCCAACAGTGTAGCCATAAACACCTCAGTGTCATCATCAAAGAACCGAGCTAGGAAGAGCTTCTCCAAATCTCTCCAACTTTTGATTGACCCGAGCTCGGTTCTGTGAAACCATTCAAAAGCTATCCCTTTTCAAGGTACTGATGAACAATCTAATCATAATGGGATCATTACCCACTATGTGTCTAGTCTGTGCCTGGAAATAATAGATGTGTTGGGTTGGAGAACCATTGCCATCAAATTGCACCAAATTGAGCGACTTGAATTTTAGGGGATATGGGATGGTATCCCATTTAACTGGATAAGGTCTAGCTACCCCCATGTATTTGAAGGTTTTGTGGAGCTTCAATGCATCAAGCTGTTTCTGGAAATCATCCAATTTTTGGTCTCGTACCTTCGTACGAGGATTGGACTCAGCTTCAGATGATTCAAAATGAATATGCAGAATCCTTTCCTTCTCATCTTCTTCATCATTGCCATCTTGATTTTGATGGCTATTCTCTTCTTCGGCACGTGAAGTTCGCCTAGGCCTTGATCCTGAAGCTTGGTGATGGACTTTCTTCTTTTTCTTTTTTGTTTCTCCCCGAGAAGTTTCTGTACCATGGCTTCTAAGCGTCTGATAGATTCCTATTGTTGACGGATGGTTGATAGTTGCTCTTCCATCTGCCTCGCCATGTCTTCCTCACTCCCAGCCATGTGAACACTTGCTTGTTCACTTTGATCAGTATTAGACGGCTAAGAGGTTATGATGGTTGAGTTCTCAGGCTCTTCATCAACATCATCTGTAATGTCTGCCAATCGTCGGTAATCAAATGAGATTACCATACTAGTACGAGTACGAGTGTGCTGATATACTCTCTATCCTTCGACAAGCATTTCACCTAACCCCGGAGAGTACTCAAGATCAGAAGATTCAGAAGAATTAGCCGAGGCTTTGTTCTTGCCATTGCTGACCATGTTAATCATCACTTTAATGTGACGATTCTTGGGTGCTTTGTTTCTTGGGACGAAAGCACTTTCTTCTTGATAACGAGATCGTCGACGGCTCAGTCAACCATTCAAAGACTAAAGATTTATGTGCTGACTCCCCATATGGGCATTAGGAAAGTACTGCAGAAATAAGCTTCTCACAGCAGTAATGAGATTGCATCTGACTCATGATGCGTTTGCGTGTGAAATAATCACGGAGGTCGACGGTAAGACTACCCCTAGCTGGCTCCGTCGACCTAGCTTTACCTGAGCGAGACCCTCTAAATGATAGAGGTTGACGAACTTGGGCAGCTAGACAAACTTCGTCATTCAGATGTTTATGACGAGGTCCGTTGATAGGATGAGCTTGGCGCATTCGCCTTCTCGGTCGGCTTTTAACTTGAGGTTCGTTTTCTGGATGAACCTCGGTATGAACCGTTTGCTGAGTTTGCTGAACCTCTCTTTGAGGACGAGGTTCGTTTTCTGAGCCTACTCGGGTACGAGGAAGAGATCCATCATTCTGACGTTCCTCGTCCACTCAACCCTCGTCAGACTTGTTGACCTTGGGCTGGTCAGCTCTCGATCGATAATGAAAACCGTTTAGCGAGACCAAAGCTCGAGCCCTACGGTGAATTTGATTCTAGAACTGACGTTGTCAAGCACGTCTTGATAGTGGACCACCAGAAACTCTCACTTCAGCCGAGGCTGGACGAGGTTCGCGGTCAGAAGCCAAGGTTTGGCTAGTAGAAGCCGAAGTTCGGCTAGGTTGCTTAACAACCCACTTTTTAGCCTGACGGCTAGTTGTTGGAGCCTCATTTTTGAGAGACAGAGACTTTTCCTCGAGGTTAAAGTCACATGGGCTGAAGTCTTATAAGAGACTTGACGGTATTTTCGTGCTTTAGTGGGATTAGACTTACCAAAGGAGAGAAACTCCTCGTACTTCATCTGGTCGAACTCTATCACCAGAGTTTCAATATTGGTCCCCACTGTAATCTTGTCTGACTACACCACCACCATCTTATCAGAAAGAATGGCTGCTCTCACTGTGGTCGCTATCTTCTGTAGGGTCAAAAAATTAAAGTTTGATTGATTTCTTGTTTTAAGAAATGAGTTCGATCACTTAGTATGAATCCCTTACAATCACTCGCTCCCGATTACAGAGGAAGAGGAGATTGATTTGACTTTTCTTTTGTTTAAAAGTGGGTTCTTAGTGGCAAAAGGATGCTTCTCTCGATGTTCAAGCCGAGATTGCTTCCCGTTGATGATCAGATCAAGATCACAAAAGCTTCTGATGGTGGCTTAGATCACGAAGATGCAGACACTGATCTCTCTTCACGCGATAGCCAAAGATCTTCCAAAAGTCCTTTCTTCATAGCTGCTTGCGGCTATTTATAGAGTTTTAGCACGTAACCGACGTGCTAAAATTATGGGTAGAGGGCGTAACTACCTCCTCCAATTCAACCCATGTTGGTTAATAAGGCGTAATGTGCTCCTGATGTTTAGCCCATGTGCCCAACTAGGTCTTCGAAACCGTTACAGCTGGATCTTCCGCGGACGACGAACCTCGCTGCATGGTGAAGTTCATCTGATTGAACGAGCTTTAATATGCAGCGATGTTGTTTTTCTAAGGCCAACTGTGCAGTATAGCGAACTCTGTCTTCACTGATGTCATCTGACGAGCTTCGTATTCACTAACAAACTATGTCTTCGACAGCTGAGTCTAGCTATGTAGCCAGTCTTGTGAGTTTCCTTTTGACGAGTCTCATCTTCACCAATGAGCTTGACGTCTGGTGATGAGCTCCGAACCTCATATCCAATGATAAGCTTCGAACCTCGTATCCAACGACGAGCTTCGAACCTCGTATCCAACGACGAGCTTCAAACCTCATATCTGATATGGCTCCTCGCTGGGCGATGAGTCTCCTCTTTGACCACGACGAGGTTCGTCCCTTTGACGACCTTCGTCATATCTTGAAGTTCGGCATTTTTTAATGCCTACAAGTACTGACAAGGTTCATGTTAGCTATGGCACAGGTTTGTAGATTTATGATGTCGGCTTTTCAGTGCTTTCTTCTCCTTCTAGACCTCTTCATTTATCTAACATACTTTTCCTTCAGTTGTTATTTTGAATTTCATCCCAACTCTTGTGTTGTTAAGGATCGATCCTCCGGACTCCCCCTTATTCGTGGGAGAATTAGAGTGGACCAACTTTATTGCATCCAACCACATCGACCCATTTCTTCTCCAGCAGCTCATTTGTTTGAACGTGTCTCTGTTGCGCGTCGTCATGATCGTCTTTGCCGCCCTTATGCTCATACCATTAACCATGTCAGCTTCACACCAACAACCTTCCCTACTCACCTCGAACTGCCAACAATAAACTATGTTGCTTGTTTTATGGGAAAATCATCGCATCCCACTCTCCCTCCTACAGTCGCCAGAAGTAATTCCACTCTAATTTAAGAGTGGCAAACGGGTTAGGTCGGATCGGGTCGGGTCATAGTTGATCCGACCCATGTAAGTGTGACCCGACTCGTATATCCGAACTGATCTGAACCGTATTCGAAACGGAACTAAATATAGTAATGAAAAATTGAAACCAGCCGGACAGAGATGCGGTTTCGGACCTGGTTTGAAAAAAATTATACAAATACAATTTCGGATCTAGATATTGGATCCAAATGTTGAACACGGTTCGGTTCGGATATTAGGATCTTTTACGATAACGTATATAATTAGTTTTGGTAGATACTTATGAAGCACATTTTCCAAATCCGATCCAACCTGACCTATTTCAAAAATACCTTAAAGGACAAATTTTTTAGACCTTTTTAGAAATTTATTTTAAAAAATCGACCCCTTTCAGATTTATTTAGAAATTTCGACTCAATTTCAGCCACTTTGCTGAAACTAGATTCGAATTTGCGAATAAAGTTAAAAAACTTCACGGAATTTAAAATCCTGTAAAGTTTAGTCCTTAATTAAACTTCACGGGATTCTAAATTCGTGAAGTTTAACATGGTTGTCATAGTTGGCCAAGTGGTTAGCTCAAAGAAAGCTAAACTTCAATTAAAAACTTCAATTAAAAACTTCAATCATTTAAGTGGTTTAATTTTCGAATCTCATCCCAACATATTTTTGTCCTTGAACATTTAAAAAAATTTACAAGACTAGGATTTGAACCTTGTGCTTCCCATCCAAGTCTTATAAGGCACCGTTTGTCAAAGGTTAAGTGAGGGATTAATGAGACTTAACCCCTTCTTAACCGGCCAAACAAAAAAAATTTATACAAGGGTTAAAGTGAGTTAACCCTCCATAATTTGCCAAACATAAAAAATATAGAATAGTTAAGCTAACCCCTCTATAGAGATTAAAACGAGTTATCCCCTCAAAATAAGGGGTTTACTAAAACTCCTATTTAGAAGGATTAAGAGTTAACCATTCTAATTATAAAGAAAATAGTCAAAATCATCGTAATTCCCAAACACTAAAACTGATCACAAGGACTAAAATAAAACTTATTTAACGGGTTAATAATTTAGTCCTTCAGATTATTGAATGTGCTAAGTACATTAATCATTCTTTTTAACCCCTCTTTCTTAACCCTTTGCCAAACAAGACCTAATGTTATTACCACTAAACCCATTGCTCATAAGTTCTTATTTTATGAAACTTGTTTAATATAAAATTCACAGGATTTAAAATCCCACGAAGTTTAGTAGCAATCTACCGCTTGAGCAGAGTTTTTAGTTAGCACTAATTAATTAAGGACATAACCTCACGGGATTTTAAATTGAACAATTTTTCAAAACAGCCTTGTTTTATTTTTTTTTAAATCGACTGTTTTTTATTTACCAAAACCGACCCGTTTTTTGCCACGTCAGCCTAATCACTTTCCTAAACAGTCAGGGTTACCAACCCCGACTATTTAGGACATAAATTTTTAGAGTTTAAGGTTTCTAATTGGGGTTTAACACCCTCCTAAATAGTCGGGGTTGGTAACCCCGACTGTTTAGTGATTAAGCTGACATGACACAAAACATGTTGGTTTTAGTAAATAAAAAAAAACAGTCGATTTAAAAAAAATTAAAACAGGGCTGTTTTGAAAAATTGTTCATTTAAAATCACATGAATTTTTTTAACTTTATTCGTAAATTTTAACCTAATTTCGATATTTGCAAATGAATCTAAAAGGGATGGATTTTTGGAAATAAATTCCTAAAAGGGTCTAAAACAAAAATTTGTCCTACCCTAGATCTAAGCGCAGAGAGCGGAGTTTCACCGATCGGTTCTCAAAAGCCAAAAATTTTCCTCCGCTCCTCCGCTCGCCTCTCCTCTTGTCGTCGCTCGTCTGTTCGCCGCTCGTCGTTCCTCCTCTCGCCTCTCCTCCGTTCACCTCTCCTGGCGCTCGGCGCTCGGCGATCCTCATCTCGCATCTCCCTCAAATCACAGTCGTCGAACCCTAACTAGCTAACAATCTCCGCCGCTTCACCTCCTCAGCCATCATCATTCGACGAGGATAACTCGATACCCTAATTTGATTGGTAAAAAAAAAAGCCCTAACTCACTATCCCTAAAATTTTTCAATTCTTATCTTCTTTTGTGTTTTATGCTTAGGGTTAAGATTTTTTTTGATTAGGTTTTTTAATTTCATTCATGATATTGCAATGTTGAGTTATATTTTATTGCATAACATTGCAATCATATGTAATATTTGTCATATCCGATTCATATCCAGTCCGTATCCGTTTCCCAAATATCCAATTAATATCCATGATCATATCGATATCCTATATTTAATATCCGAACCGTATCAGTTTCCGTTTAGTGTGTATATGGTCATGACCTTTTTTAACGATGAATATCCGTATCCGTGTTAAGTGCCATATCCGAACCCTATTCGAACTGAATGCACCCCTATCACCAACACGGGTGAAAGTCACATGCAACTATTATGAGCTTCTGAGCTAAAACAAAGCACTGGTGAAACAGAAGAAGTGAGGTCATCTGAGCAGAATGGTAATGGAATTCGGCTTTTACCCAAAAGCTCAAACTTCAGAAGTTTATGTCAAACTGAGTTACCATCCTTCGTTGCGTAATGATGGAAAACAAATGGAGCAATTGCATATTGCCTCTATTTTATATAAACTTGATAGAACCACAAGTTGAGGTGAGAAGTTAGCTTGCAAGAAGGGTGTAGGTGTTCCATTAATTAGTTTACAAGATCATTTTCATGGGAGCGTGTATTTTTTATCCTAGGCAAGTTTATATCCATTTTAATAACTCAGTTGCCAACCTTTAGCAAATCAAATTCTTTCAAGTTTTTTTAGTGAGAACACTACAGTACTTCTAAATTTTCAATTTTCTTCATTTTAATTTGTTTATTCAGAGAACTTCATCATAGTTGCAACAGCTATTAGTTATAGTTTCAAACCTTGTCAGTATAAAACAAATGATGCTTTTAACACAAATAATCCTCTGCAACCTTCTATACACTAGCGACAAAACCCTAGCCGTGATTGTCGCCTTCCTCACCATGCTCAAGCTCGCGAGTGGTCTCTCTGATGGCTTATCTTCCCACGCTTCGTATTTGATTGCATGAGCAATTTCTACGGACTTTCTTGAAACCATTGATTTAATTTCATTATCTATTAATTAAAATATAAGCAAACTCTATTATTGTTAATAAAAATAGGGATTGGGACTTCGAAGCTCCTAGTTTTCTCAACCTAATTTTTTATGTGGGCCCTTTAAGCTTTTGCTCTACTTTTGAGTTGTTTCTGAGGCTTGAGGAGCGGAAGTATTTTCAGGAAGGAATGGTGCCACCTAGGCGCCGCATCAGCAATTAGGGAAGTAGAGGAACTAGATTTTAGGGGTATTTGTTTCACACATTTTATGGAAAAGGAATAAGATTTGGATCTGACAGGGGCAAAATCGTAAATAAAGAATTCTTTATCAATCCCGATCCTGAGTTTGGTTCACAAAAAATTTATAGATTTTTAAATCTATAAAGTTGTAAAAGTGGGTTTTTATGGAAACTCAAATCTTATTGATTTGGGAGGAATTGGGGCAAAAAGCTGATACAGCCATATTTTCTCCCTTTCTCTTTGTTTTTTGGATTCCGCCTCTTCACGAACCCTAGATCTGGTTTTTGGCTGCTCCTGCTATTCTTCTCCTGCCTCTTCTCAATCTTCTTCGCGCCTCTTCTCTCGTTGTTTTTCGATTTCTTTTTCGAAGACGAGGCTTAACGATAGTTGTCGGTGATCCCTTCTCGAACTTGTTATTCGATTGTTGGCTTTGATTTCTGTTGGTGGGTTCGGTGGGTTTGTTGGCTTCGGCTTCTCCCGCGAATCTTCTACCGCCTCTTCTCAATCCTCTTCGCGCCTCTTCTCGAACCGTTCTTCGATTCTTTTTCGAAGACGAGGCTCGGCGCTAGTTGTCGGTGATCCCTTCTCAAACTTGCTATTCGGTTGTTGGTTTTGATTTTTGTCGGTGGGTTTGGTGAGTTTGTTCCATTCGGTGGGTTTGTTGGCTTTGGTGGGTTTGTTGCTTCGATTTTTGAATTATCCCCTTAAAATCTACCGATATGCGTTTCCTTAAAAAAATTTATTTGCTTGGGTGGATGGAGTTTGTGATGCATTACATATTGGTTTGGCATTGTTGCTGTCGGTCTATGAGGGTAGGTGGAGCTTGTGTAGCTCCTTTGGTTTGGTTTTTTTACTGTCATTCAGGAGCTTGTGTAACCCCTTTGCTTTGGCTATGTTGCTGTCGGTTTTGAATCTCATTCATGAGCTCGTAAAGCTCCTTTCTTTTTCTACGTTGCTTTCGGTTTTTTGAATCTCATTCATGAGCTTGTATAGCTTCTTTGCTTTGGCTATGTTGCTGTCGGTTTTGATGATCATAATACAGCTTGTGTTGCCTCGGTTTGTGTGGTTTTGTTGTTGTCAGGTGGAGCTTGTGTAGCTCCTTTGGTTTGGTTTTTTTGCTGTCAGGTAGAGCTTGTGTAGCCCTTTTGCTTTGGCTATATTGCTGTCGGTTTTGAATCTCATTCATGAGCTCGTAAAGCGCCGTTGGTTTGGCTATGTTGCTTTCGGTTTTGAATCTCATTCATGAGCTTGTGTAGCTCCTTTGCTTTGGCTATGTTGTCGGTTTTGATGGTCATAATACAGCTTGTGTTGCTGCGGTTTGTGCGGTTTTGTTGCTATCAGTTAGAGCTTGTGTAGCTCCTTTGGTTTGGTTTTTTTTGCTGTCAGGTGGAGCTTGTGTAACTCATTTGCTTTGGTTTTCTTGATGTCAGGTGGAGCTTGTGTTGCTCCTTTGCTTGGCTATGTTGCTGTCGGTTTTGAAGCTCATTCATGAGCTTATGTTGCCCCGGTTAGTGGGTTTTGTTGCTGTCATTCAGGAGCTTGTGTAGCTCCTTTGGTTTGACTGTTGTTGAGCTTGTGTAGCTCCTTTGGTCTAGTTTTTTTTCCTGCCGGTTATGTTGCTGTCGGTTTAGTTGCTGTCGGTTGATAAATTGCTGGAGCTTGTGATGCACCATAGGTGATATTTGACAATAATGATTAGCGTTTACTGAGAATGCAATCTAACTTACAGCGTTTATTATGTTCAGATGAGGCAATATGTGATGAGATTGCATCCTACATTGAATTGACAATATCTAGGTGAGGCAATCCATCATTAGAATGCAATCTTATAGGCGGGGCATTCAATTTTGACAAAATGACCTATTCCTGAGCCGTACAATATCAACTAGAATTGGTACTTATAGTTTAATCAATTCTAATAAAAGTTTTTATTACAATATCAATAGTTTTTGCAAGTACAAGTACATATTCCTGAGAATGCAATCTAACTTACAGCATTTATTATGTTCAGATGAGGCAATATGTGATGAGATTGCATCCTACATTGAATTGACAATGTCTAGGTGAGGCAATCCATCATTAGAATGCAATCTTATAGGCGGGGCATTCAATTATGACAAAATGACCTATTCCTGAGCCGTACAATATCAACTAGAATTGGTACTTATAGTTTAATCAATTCTAATAAAAGTTTTTATTACAATATCAATAGTTTTTGCAAGTACAAGTACATGACATGCGGTTTATAATAATTAAATAATACAAAATATCACTAGTAAAATTGCTGAAATTTTCCAAGCGAGTAGTTTTTCGACAAGTTTTAATTTTTTTTTCATCCTCTTTGATTTCAGAAAATACTTATCTCCGTACCTATTTTCTTTGACATATTAGTTCCCTTGGTTGCTTATTTCTCCTCCTTCATAAGCCTATTCAAAAAAATTACATTCTTTATTTGGGTATTTTGCACACCCCCAATAACACCGTCCCTTATTTTTACCATTCTTGCACACTTTCATGGGTGTTTGGAGATTGCAATCGCACCAAACTTCAAAAATTTTATTGTATTTTTTTGATATCATATTGATGGAGGGGAGGCAACTTGCAAACTATGAGAATTTAAAAAAATGGTAAGAATAAGGGATACATTGGCACAATAAGCCATCAATCCAAATTTATAGTCTCCAAGTCCTTGGAACTAGCCGTTGGAACTAGCCGTTGCTATAATATGTTTTTGGTTTTGGATATTGTCAAACGGGTAAGAATACCTAAGGTGTTCTCACCATTTATCCTAAAATTTTCTCATTCCAAACCAAACTAAAGAATAGGAATTAGAGGGTTTCTATAAAGTTGGATTTTATTTTTTCATATTATAAAACAAACATAGAAAGGAAAAAAAGATTCCTTGAATCCATAACTTGTCTTAAATTTTTTTTATGGAATAAGTAAGAATTCATGAAAAAAATCGGATTCCTAATTCAATTCTTGCCCACTATTGAACCAAGCACCCCCTTTCTACATAAACAATCTTTTTGGCTCGGAAGTAGCATTTACTTCATTCACTTCAACTATTTCATGGATACTTCCCCGCAAACAAACATGCCCTTAGTGAAAGGTGTCTTCACGCCAAGTAGATATAATTTGGGGTCATACCTGTCACTTTAAGTAGACATAATTAGAAATTAAAGGAAAAAAAGAGTGAATCACAGCTTGAATCACTCTTAAGCAGACATGATTTTGCATATTAATACATGGAGTGCCAAGTGTTGACTTGTGAAAATAGTAGACCATCTAAATTACTTGTGCTTAAAGATAAAGCCACTATTAGCACAAGTGCAAAATTTTGCCCATTGCCCCTCTAAAAGGTCAAGTTCTTCATCTTCATAGTACCTCATTCGCATCCAAGACTCCATGGATTATGATGATCTTTGCGAACTGTGCGACGATGAATTGGAGGATGTCAAATAGTCCAAAGGATACTCCAGCAAATCCGAGGAAGATGAATTCTCCCTTGCACCCACATGGTCTTCACAGAGTAATTCAAACCGTGCACTCACTTATATCATTTGCAGCATGGTAATGAGGGAGTTTCAATGCTCAGGATTTTTTTTCCTTTGCCTCCCAATCCGAAGTTCATTTTTCTTGCGTACTAGAATGACTAAGTCTAGTCGTGATCGTCGCAACACTCCATACACTAGCGACAAACTCCTAGACATGATCGTTGCCTTCTTCACCTTGCTCAAGTTCGCGAATGACCTCTTGAACGACTAAGCCTTAACCACGAATTGGTTCAGCAAGCTAAATAACATCTGAAATTTGAGGATTTCAACGAAATATTGAAAGAAAATCCTTATCCAAACAAGATGGAGCTAGAGCTTATTTTCCAACAATTTTTCCTTTGCGTCCCAATCCGAAGCTCATTTTTGAGCATACTACTAGGATGCCCATCACTTCTCTGCTTAAGAAAAATGACTTGCAAAGAAAACATGGAGAAGCTTGATAAAATTAACTCTCATCACATACTACTGTGCATGCTTATCTACTGGGCAATGAGAGGAGGCACTATATTAATAGAAAAATAGAGAAGAAGAGGGGTTTGGTAGCTGATAACTTTAATGTGTGGTATTAGTTGGTTCATTAACTCATCCACGGGTGAAAGTCACCAACCATTATGAAGCTCTGAACTACAGCACTGCTCTTTGTGAATTAGAACAGAAATGATGTCATTTGAGCAGCATGTTTATGGAGTTTTGCTTTATCCATAAGCTCAAGCTTTAGAAGTGTATATCAAACTGAGTTACCAACTTCTGTTGCATATTTATAATGATGGAAAATAAATAGGAGCAATTATATATTGCCTCCATTTTAGATAAAACTAATAAAACTCACAAGATGAGGTGAGCAATTAGTTTCCAAGAGCAGTGTAGATGTTGCTTTAATAAGTTTACAAGATCATTTTTATGGGAGCTTTATGTTTAGGTTAAACTTTACAAAGCCCCACTTAAAGTTTGAGCATTTCTCATATAACCCTCCTTATCTTTCTAAATGTCACAAACTCACCTAAGTTTTGCCAAATTGATGGTGTTACTTCTAACTTTCTTACTTACGTGGGAGTTTATGAAACCCCTTTAAGTGTGGGATTGATGAGATAACCCCCTTAACTTTCAACATGTCACAAAATTCCCTTTATGTTTTGGAAGAGAACCCCACAAACTAATAGTATTAGCGGGCTTTCTGAAAATTATTTAAAGTTGAAGGGGTGTTTTCTGAGAACTACAAGGCTTAATTTCTGTGGCATTTTGAAGGTTAAGGGGAGGTTATCTAAGAAACACCCAAACTTAGTGTGTGGTTTTTTGTGAAATTTACCCTATGACTTATCCTACACAATCTTATGTCCATTTCTTTAGCGCTATACTCTCGGGCATTTGGCTACCACTAAGTTCTGTAAAATTTTGCAGCGCGAGCTCTGCTTGGTTTTTTCTGCCGCTGAAGAGTAGCATTATTGCATTAATTTTTGTTGTATGCTTTCTTGTTGTAAAAGTTTCTTATACTTACACCATGATTTTATCTATAAGAATTATATAATTGAGTATTGACTTTGTAGAGCCTTGAGTATCATTTTAAGTTCCTAAGAACTATTGAATTATTTACAAATTTCCACTAGTTGAGACATTTTAGCAGTTGTCAAGTTAAGAATGTGACGAACTCATGGTAGAGCCAGTAGCTCAGGAGATGTAATAATTGTCATTAACAATACACTATTAATTATATCATTAAACTTATTTTGAACAATTATAAGAAGAAATGGATAATCTTAAGGAGAAATTTTCAAAACATCCCCGTTCCTTAATTTATTCCTAAAATTCGACTCATTTCACTTTTATTAAGTGAAATCGACCTAGTTTCTAGCCACATCAGTATCATGGCCAGAAAGTGGGTTCAAAAAAATAAAAAAATAAAATTCTAATTAGTCGGGGTTGGCAACCCGACTAATTAGAAGCAGCTCTAAGGGTTGCCAACCCCGACTATTTGGGGGACTAATTTCAGGTCTCTGCCAAACAAGGATTTAAATATCGGATATCGGGGAAATATCGGATGACCAAAATTCTTATCGGATTGCGGATATCGGGGAAATATCGGGGATATGTGGTAGCCATAATGAATGTTTGCATACATAGTATAATGCATTAAAATGTAATATCAACATATGTAATAAAATTTAAGCATACAAAATATGAATAATATATGTTTAGGATCACTAATCAACCTTCTAAAATAAACAAAGGTGCAATAGGGCAAAATGTCATTTGATATAATAGGAAAATCTTGATATCTCGTCCAAAAATTCCAAACACGGTATATTATTTTGCAACAAGCTATATAAAAAGATATATTGGTCCACATATCGGCTAATATATCGGTCATATCGGGGATTTATCACTCAAAATAGCCAAAAAGCGGTAAAGGATATTTAAAGACCATATCGGTTGCAGTAAGCCTTGTAAAAGGATATATCGGGGGATATATCGAGCCATGTCGGGGATATTTAAAACAATGCTGCCAAATAGTCGGGGTTGCCAACCCCTGCTATTTGGGGACTGGCTAATTAGAGCTTGAAATTGGCCAATTGCGACCAATTCGGCACGAAAAAAATTGTTAGGGTTGTCAAACCCGACAATTTTGGTCGGATTTGGCATTCTTGCTAATTTTTTGCAAAGACTTGAATTAGGATATCGAGAACATACATCAACGCGTTTTTTTAGAAATCGACCCAGTTTCTGGCCATGAACCTGATGTGGCAGAAACTGGTTCGATTTCGCTAATAGAAAAGAGATGGGGTCGATTTTTGTGATAAAATGTGGTAGTGAGTATATTGAAAATTTCTTCTAATTTTAACTATCAAATTTACAAAACAATTGCAGATGTACATAATAGTAGAAAACTTATTTCAAATATCTACTTTTTAATGTAAAACTCTTTTGAAGTTGAAAGAACCTCATTTCACCAATCTACTGTTGAAGGGAAAACCATGAAACTTTGAAATTCATTTTCCTATTCTACTTGAAATGCAAAATAAAATTACATGAAAAGAAGATGTATGTGTCTATAGGGTTTTTTCTATATTAGTCTCCCAGAGTAGTTAGGCGATGGGGATATTATGTCGTCTTTTTCATCTTTTGGTACCATAACAACAGCTATACTCATGCATTCAAGGCCAAACCCTAAAAAGAAGGTCGTCCGCGTGAGCACAAATTAGAAAAATATTAAGCAATGTCATACTTAAATCCACTGATTTTGAATCTTATTTTGGTGAATTTTCATGTTGATTCGGGTTGATTTGATGATTTGGTAATCTTTCTTTTTTGGTTAACAACTGTCCTATTGTGGTTAACAATTTAAATGATGAATATAACAAATGCACTAATTTCATAACACTTCAAACGATTTGGGGACTAATTTCAAATATGAAAGACTTGGGGGACTGATTTCAAATATAAAAGATTTGGAAAGATTTGTAGGGAACAAATTTTAAATATGAAAGATTAGGGGCTAATTTGAAATATGATAAATTTAGGAGACCACTATGGAAAAAACAATACCATAAATTGTAAGCTATACTGTAGATATGTTTCTATAAAGTTTTTCTTAGGTGAAGGGGTAGAGGATATGACCATCTCTTGCACCCTAGCCTTGCCAATGTCATGAACCTTCTGTTATTCTTTGTTTTCTTTTGTCTTTTTCTGTTTTTATCTCTTTATTTTCACTGTGCAAGGGTAACAAGATGGAGTTAATTTTTTTAATATATGTTAGGTAATGTTTTTAATTTATGTGATCAAAATTTTCATAATTAATTCAAATTTCATATTAACTGGCTGATTACATGTTGTTCAACATCAACTTTTAACTGACTTTTTACATTTGGGTACTTTGTGGTATGCTATAGGTATACACGGTGCCCTAATATTAGCTATCTACACGAGCAACCCAGAATTAATTACTAAATGTTATTGCAATGTGACCCAATATCTAAATGGTTACATAGTTCTTTTTTCCATTTTGAAATAAGTACAATCAATAATTTCAGGGTTAGTCGTGTTATATGTTGACCCATTGACCACCCGTGTAATGACACCATACCACAATGTATTAGCTCTAACCCACAATCACAATTCTAGATAACTAGTGACACCTTAAATTTAAATCCAAAATCTTAGTCTAATTCTGCAATTAAGGACTCCATGCATTTGTTGATATATAGTCATCCAAATACCAACGCAATTTCCTTTTGGCAAATGAAGAAATATTTGTGGACAAATTGGGACGATAAGGTTCCAACTTCTCTTAAATTAAATAGGCTCCAAACTAAGCTATAATGTAAGTATAAACCATGCATAATCATATATAAAGATAGATAAATCTTTTGTTTAGAGATTACTTGTCCTAGATCTATGGAAAGATTGCCACGCATTTGTTCATCTTCTAACAACGGTCGGAGGACACACCATTAGAACGACGAGAAACCTCTGCATGTCACCCCACACTATCGCGTATATCACAAACTTAAGAGGAAGAAGATGATAGCTATCATATTTTCTATATTAATTTATCTTGCTTACTGCATATGTATTTATAAGGAATGAATACACTAAACCCTAATTTTAGTCCCAACTAAGATTAGTGCATGGGTCCCACAAAAATCTAACTTTAATAGAGTTGGATTAGCCCACTTATTTAGGCGGACCATGTATAGAATCAACATACTCTCGCTCACACAAATGAGTGAGTGGCTTTCATAGCTTCATGAGCCGATTCCCTGAGTCGTCGACTTCCCTAATCAATTTTTCTAGATTCTTCTTACTCGTCAAGTATATGTCTATACATTGTTAGTGCAGCGTGGAGTGTTGAGAACCTGCATGCGAGTCGCCTTGCAGCCAGATTCATTAGGATCAACACATGGATCTCTCTATGAACGAAAACACAATTCCTAAGAACAAAAACACAAATAAAAAGTTTAAGTATGAAAATTTGATTTTTTCAGTCTGAAAAATTAGCTGATTTTATTATTATTTTGATATTTATCTAATTAGGTTTGGATTTAAATTCTTGATTATCTTAATATTACTTCTAAAGACAAAAACCAATAAGTTAAGGGAAATAGAAAAAAAGACCGAAGTAATATCCATCGCTTATCTTCTCTCTCCTTCGACATCTCATCGGTCTCTTCTTTGAGCTATTCCTTTGAGTGATCTTCTTTTTCTTAACCGCTAATATCGGAGTTCTTTTTTCTCACCTCTTTCTTTCAACATCAACCCTAAGCATCATAAGTTATTCACTTTTTTATATGTTAAGACAATAGAATTTTTTAAGTTTGTTTAGATTTTATTTATGATATTTATATTACACATATGCACACCATCCGATATGGTAATCTGATATTTTTTTCATGTCCCCTGACATATTTTTGATTTTCGCTACCCGACATGAATTTTAGCTATCCGACATGAACCCGACATCCGACATTTAAAACCTTGGTTCGGCTGTAGTGGGCAAGAGCTACCCCTTACAAGTTGATCCTATGTCCTAAACCCTCATGTGAGGTTTTAAATATTGATTATCGGCAAGGTTTTAAATATCGGTTGATAATTCAATATTATCCCCGAGTTATCAGTTTTGGAAGCTTTCCGATAGAATAAGTTTGGATTTAAATCAATTATCGTTTTTTGAGGTTTATCGGCGATAATGCGGTGATAAATGTGTTTATCAACCTACATTAGTGGCTCTAAAAATTGGAATTATCCGGTCACACTATTGGGTTGTGATTTTGGGTAATGAGCAGTTTTTGAGTGAACTTGAAACCCGACCCGACCCATTCTTTACAATAAAACTTAAACCCGATTTTGTAGCCCTAATCCTCCGTTCTCTCTCCCCTCATTTGTACGGCTGTACCCACTGCCTTAATCTTCGTTCCTCTTTGGACTCAATCGACCTTGGCACTCGCCTATGCCGACTTCGACACTCGCCTCCGCTCCTATTCGGACTCTACTGACCTCAACGCTATCGACTTCGATCATTCGACGCTGCTCTCTCATCGACGTCAACTTCATCAACTTGACGGCTTCGACTGACGCTGAGCTCTCTCCATCAACGCCATCATCAACTGATCGACTCGACGATGTCGACCGACACTGAATTGTCCATCGATGTTGAGCTCTTTCTATCGACGCCAAGCTCTCTTTATCGACGCCATCATCAACTGTGACTTCGACAGTTCAACTTGGAGTCCCCATTGATGCTACACCCTCAACACAACTTCTGAAGTTATAGCAACTGGTGATATTCACTATTCAGTTGATTTTTTCTCAGGTTATTTAGTGAAGGTTGAGAGAATGATAGAGGGGAGTATGGTTAGATTACAATTTGGGGTATTATATTATATATGTACATCATACGATATATCACTACGATAAATATTACTTATCCCTGATATATTACCGATTTTTGCTATCCGATAAGGATTTTGGTCATCCGATAAATCCCCGATAACCGATATTTAAATCCTTGGTTATCGGAAACATATCGGATGACCAAAATTTATATCGAATCCCGGTTACTGGGGATATATCGAGGTTAAGTAGTAAAAATTGGAATGCCATATCGAATAGTGAGCATATACAATATAATGTCCTAAAATGTAATCTAAGCGCTTTTAATAAAATATCGAGAGAGGGTCTTCGAGTGAGATTGTTTGCAAAGGTCTTTGAGTAAGAAATTTGCGAGCTACTTGGGGTAGAGAACAATGGAGGGGGAGAGAGAGTCACATGATGATCAGATGTGGAATAGAATTGAATGACACTGTTTGTGTGATGTGGGTCTGTTATGAAAAAATATGGTTCATCTCCATATCCAAACCAGCTCACTTAGAATCTGAATTGTAGATAATCATGCGATTTTTAACCCACGATAAATTGGCTGCTTTATATACGGAAAATTTGGCCAAAAACGATATGCAATAATTTTTTGAAAAAATTGTATTGGGCAAGGGCCAAAGCCTATATATTAACGATAAATTGATAAGGTCGGCCTATTTTTAAAACACCGCTCTCATTTATCACGCTATAGAAAAATATTGACTGATTCAAGTCCTACATATTGGTATTATATTGCTTTTTGTTTAGTAAAATGTTACCATACACGTTGGAATTTTAAAAATAACATTATATACCATCTTAATATTCTACCTGACTTAGCACAAAAGGCAGGTGGGTCATTAAGAATCTCTTCCAAAAAGCACTAACACTATTTCTCCTTTGCAGAAGTTTGCCTACTAGGATCGATTTCTTGATTGACTGAGGGAAAAAGTCCTGTCAAGCTGAATCGGGAGAATTGGTTTCTTGATTGACAGAGGTACAGTCATAAAGCTTCTGTTGACTCTCTTATGCATTAACGTACATGTCACTACTAATAAAACTTGGAACTTTTGACATCTGAAGATATTGGCTAATACTGGCTAATCGAAGAGGTAGCTGAAGAGACAATGTTGCTATGGTCACCTATCACTGGTATGGAACATCATTCCCTTGGTTGATGCATTGGTTGGTCAAGATAAACTGTTCTTAGACTGGTAGAGAATAGTTTTTTGCATGTCATATCAGATCTTAAGATACACGTTTCATATTGTGAACTGGGAGATTTTTCCTGAAATTGTATTACCTTTTCTTTTGTAGTTTGATTTTCTTGTTACGATCCAAGTTGCAAGGATACGGGTAGGATTGCTTGTATGAGACGTGACAAAATTGTAAAATGGAGGGTACAGGGAAATGCTGAAATGTATTGCCTGAAATCATAGGTTTGAACTAGATAGGCAAGGACCCTTTGAAATTGTTGGTTTGAATTAAGTATGTGCTGAGACGAACCCTATCCTTGTCGAACAAATTTCACATAGTGGTAGTGAAGCATAAGATATACATCTAAGAAGTGTATGACGAGTGTTTTAAATTAAAACATGTATTATATAACTTAGTAGAATTCTGATAAATATATTAATATTTTTAAGGATTCTTCAAGAAGTGTCAATGTCTGGCACGTGAGGGATTTGCTGGGCAGGGGTACGACTTCATGATAGAAGTACCTGTGCAACATAGGTTACAATATTAAGATGTTTGAACTGTATAGAATAAATTAAAATCCAATCAGTTTGAAGTTATTGCCTTTCATGGTTTACCTTTGTAAAGTCAGATTTTGCAGTATTCGGAACTTCCTACTAATAAGAGATGCTTCCTGTGCCTTGTGCAGGCTTTTGGCTTCTGGAAAGGTCAGGAAAATAACTCATCCTCTTCTAGGAAGTAATAGGTCCAATTATTCTAGATTACATGATCATGGAAAACATTCTATTGCTGGATTCCCATCCACATGCCAGACATCATCTCAGCAAAAGTTTTCTCAGGAAGGAAATGCCTTATTTACAATTAAAACCATGGCAAAGCTTTCTTCAGCCCACAGTTCAATTGCATATCAACCCCAGCTTGCTTGGAGAAGACTTTCTTTGATATCCTCATGCAGAGGATATGCCGCTTCAGTTTTCAGGAGTGTCAAATTCTCTGCTTTAGCAAGTGAATCAAGATCTTCCAGATTACATGAGTATGGAAGGCATTCTGATTTTCGTCTCAGGTGCAGAGCATTTTTACATTCTAAAGCTTTTTGGGGAGGGAAGACAACGTATGGAGCTAAGGAAAATCTGTATAAGAGTTTTTCTTTTAAGCAGTTCTCTTGTTCTTCAGTCAATTGTTCAGCAGCATATAGAGCCCAATTTGCTTGGAAAAGCTTTTCTAAAATACGCTCATATAGAGGTCTGGTCTCTCCTACGGTGAACAAGATTACATATGCCATGAGCTTGGCTTTCACTAGATTTCATATGGTTCCGAGTGTTCTAGCATTTATTGGAGGAGCATGTTCCAAGGTTGCTTGGGCAGATGGAGATTACTTCTCAACAGGGAACAATTTGTACACACAAGCACAAGATGGCCATATTTATGTCACTTCTTTGATATTTTCAGTGTTGGAGTTCTTCATTTTGTTGTTAAGAGCAGTTTATTTGGCATTTTTATTCTCGCCGATCATAGTAATGGCTCCATTCGCCGACACTTTAGGGATTGAGTACAGGAAGACATGGCTTCGACTTGTTCATCGTACTCTAGAAAAAGCTGGGCCTGCATTTATCAAATGGGGTCAGTGGGCAGCTACACGGCCAGACCTGTTCCCTGGAGATCTTTGTACTGAGTTAACAAAGCTCCATTCTAAGGCCCCTGCTCACAGCTTTGCTTACACTAAAAAGACAGTTGAGAAAGCATTTGGTCGTAAAATTTCTGATATTTTTGAGGACTTTGAGGAGGAACCTTTGGCATCTGGAAGTGTTGCACAAGTTCATCGAGCTTCTCTTCGATTTCGATATCCGGGTCAACGGACAAAACATATGGTTGTTGCTGTAAAAGTTAGACATCCAGGTGTTGGTGAATCAATTAAGGGGGATTTTACAATCATCAATACGGTTGCCAAAATCTCAAAGTTTATCCCAACATTAAAGTGGCTGCGCTTAGATGAAAGTGTACAACAATTTGCTGTTTTCATGATGTCTCAGGTTGATCTTGCAAGGGAAGCAGCCCACCTGAGTCGTTTTATTTACAATTTCCGCAGCTGGAGGGACGTTTCTTTTCCTAAGCCTCTTTATCCACTTGTTCATCCTACTGTTCTAGTGGAGACATATGAACATGGAGAAAGTGTTTCTCACTATGTTGATGAGCTTGGAGGAAATGATCGACTTAAAAGTGCTCTTGCTCATATTGGTACTCATGCACTCCTGAAGATGCTCCTGGTATGATTTTTTTTATTTTTGCATGTAATTATTTTTTATTGTCAACTGTAATTTAAAGTATATCTGCAGAAGTAAGCAGAATATTATTATTCGACGTTGAGTTTCCAATTAGCAGTTTAGTCTGGCTTTGTTGTGAAAATCAAGTTTGCAATATTGAACAAAAACTTGAACTGTTGGTTTTAACAGAAGTTTACCAATAAACTCATGAAACTTTTACTATATTCCTAGTATTTCATCATTTTCAGTTCCTGTCTCGTACCTTTCAATGCATCTGTTGATATGTACTCTTCAACATGATACCTCTGTAGTTTGCAAGTATGTATCACAGAATGAAATGATTTTTCACTTGTTTTACTGTTTTATTTCTGTTTGTATTAGATTTAGAATAAACTAGTTTCTCTGTCACTTATGATTTGTAGATGCATTTCTTTTCCTTCAGGTCGACAATTTTATCCACGCAGATATGCATCCTGGCAACATTCTTGTCCGAGCCCCACGATCCAAACATCCAAATAAAAGGCTTTTCAAGTCAAGACCACATGTTGTATTCCTTGATGTAGGCATGACAGCGGAGCTTTCAAGTAACGATCGTGTGAATTTGCTAGAGTTCTTTAAGGCTGTTGCTCTTCGAGATGGCCGTACTGCTGCTAACTGCACCTTGAGGTTATCTAAGCAACAGAACTGCCCAAATCCAAAGGCTTTTATTGAGGTACTGTTGTGCTTTTAAGTTACATAGTTGTATGAAGTACTGTTTTTGTGTGAAATTACAATCTAGTGGTATGAATTGCCCATTTTTACTTTTGCTGGCATCCATGTTAGTACTTAGTCTTCCTTGTTGCTGTCTTGCACTAGCCTCATGTCTATAGGAAATCGATGCTTGTGC
>BQKN01062747.1:57072-68249 GCA_022839385.1 Asparagus kiusianus | reverse complement strand
GGGGGGTGGAGGGATTGGGTTGGGGGAGGTTTGTAGGCCTAATAATGACATAGGCAAACAATAAAATGCCAAGTATTTGTCTCTTGTTCACTATTTACTTGGTATGTAATGATAGCATCACCTGCTCATATGTTGTTTCAAGGAAGACTATTGTATGATTGAGGGCGTTCTCAAGTCATTTTCTCCAAAGTTGTATCTTTCTTGGACTATTTCTTATAGTAAAATTTTTTAACTTCTACCACAGCTGTGTTATTTGGAAATCAAAATTATATTCCTTCTCTTTTACTCAATACTACGGTTAGCATTGCCCTTGTGTTCTTTGTTTTAAATCAGGTTTATGGCACTCTTTATGACAGTCAATCGTGTCCCAAGAGTTGGTTTCGAAAGTATGAGAAATGCTTAACACCTGTAGGACACAGTACTTGTATTTTACCTAAGATTTGTATTTTAGAGATTTGTTTTATCCTAAGATTAATTTTACTCACTATAGCCCTGTGATCTAATAACACAGGACACTCTAGTGAGTTAAAATTTTAATAACATGTTTGGTTCAATTTGTTATTAATACCTCTAATGCCTATGTTATCTGTGGAAATTTGTCATTATAAAGTGGTATAAGATTAGAACATAATAGCAAATGTCCAGAATACCCTTCAACCTACTAGTCATGGACTTTAGCTAACTCTAACTTAGTTGTAGCTATGAGTTGAGGTGTACGATAACGACACTTTCTAATTAGTCAAATATTGTTATAGAAGACCCTCTGTTAGAATAACAAACCTAAGTTATGCAACACTTGTTTAGTATCAGCTTCTTCTAACTTCTATCATAGTCTTTAACTTTCTAAATACAATAATGCTTAAAAAAACCAACTTATGCACACATAATCAAATTCCCTCGTGAAGCCAATAGAACCCAAACTACATGCTGCTGGTTGTAGATGCCTTCGTTTTGTTTTGACCTCTTAGTGTTTTATTACTTCTGACTGCAATAATTAATTGATCAAAGACCTGACAATATATTTCAAACCATGGAGTAACATTCAAGAGATGCTCCGGTTCTGATTACTTTTTTCCAGTCAGAGTGATTATCTTTCGATTATTTTATTCGGTACAAAGACCATAACAGGTGAAGGAAACATGTAGATGGAAATCTAACTAGTTTTTATTTTATTCGGTACATTACCATAACAGGTGAAGGAAACATGGAAATCTAACTAGTTTTTAGGAAAGTTAACTGGTAGGAGAGTCTTCTTGGGTCTAGTTCCAATTGGTAAATCGTCCCAAGACTACAATAACACCCCCTTCGCCTCCTTTATTTAGTCCAAAATCTCAGGACTATTTTGAACCGATCACTTCACTATTTTATTTTAAAGGATAAAGGCTTATTTCCTCTAAATAGTATCCAATCCAAACATGGCCTAAATTCTTAATTTTATGTGAGGCCTCAAAATCTTCATATATCTAACGTACTCCGCCAAATCTCTTTAAGTTGTTTAGATAATAGTAAAAGTGACTAACTGTATAGAAACCTAATCAGGGATGCTGTGTAAAAGATATTAACACATTAGGTGAAGTACAATATTAAGATTTGATGGGCCTAATATAAAATTAATTAAAAAATTTAGGGTCTAATTTGACAAAAGCCTTTATATTTTCAGGACACGTCAACTTTTCTGATAATTATGCAACTTGGATAGAAATCTCATATGTCATTCTTTTTCTTCTATTGATTAAGAAACTACAGTAACATTTAGTAAGAATAGTTTATGGAAAATTTTCTGAAGAACTGTATATGGATAGTTATTTTAAGAATCACATACCTCATTTAAAATGTAGAAAACATAAAAAATGATGGTTGAATGAAGAAAAAAAGTTAAGTGTAATGTTAAAAATGATTTTCACTTAAGAGTTAAGGTGTATTATACATAGAAATTTTCATATGTACATACAAATATGCAAATGTATGTATTATGTGAATATATATATATATATATATATATATATATATATATATATATTCTTCTCAGTCATTATACTCCATGTCCACAAGGTTTAAGATATCGGTTATCAAAAATATAGTGAACAACCAAAATTCATATCAGAATTAGGTTATTTGAAATATATCAGGGATAAGTAGTAAAAATCAGTGTCATATTGAATGGTAAGCATACATAATATAATGTTCTAAAATGTAATCTAAGCACATTTAATGAACTGTTAACAAACTCATTACTAATAAAAAAGAATCAATAACTGACTCACAAAGAATATTCTCTATTCAAAATTAAATAAAATTATATAATAATCTCTATTCAAAGGAATTAGTCATAATTACAAAGAATCAGTTAGAAAGAATAATCAGTCACAAAACATAATCTCTGTTCAAAATTGTTAACCATAGTGAATCATGCGTCATTAAGTTATACAATCAGGGAATTAAATTAATATATATACTACTCATCACCAATCAGATTGGAGTCCAGTCTTAGAAGTCTGACCCGAAAATTTCATAAAACAACACACCCCAAAATTCTGTACCTGGCTTTCACGGCTGAGGGTCAAGGCTTGAGGATGGTTGTCAAGCTTTGAGGGTCGTCAAGATTCGAGGATCGTTGAGCTTGGAGAGTCGAAGAGGGTCGGGGGTCATTGAGTGAGAACTGCGGAGCTTTGAGGGAGAGTCGTTGAGCTTCTCTAGGAAGCTTGCGAGCGCTTTAGGGGAGAGGAGGCAGAGAGGATTAGGGTTATGCACTGGGTAGATGGAGAATAGAATAGGACACCATTGTTTTTCTAGTGGTTGGCACGTTGAGTATGGAAAAAAGGGTTTTTGTTCTCCAAATCTGAACCAATATTAGAATGTAAATTTTAGCAAAAATTGGGTGATTTTGAGCCTTGGAGAAATTGGCCGCTTTATCGGCTTTACATCAATATATCGGGGAAATTGGCCAAAACATATATGCGATAAGTTTTTGCAGAAATTGTATCGGCCCTGGTCTAGACCTGATTTATCGGCGATTAATTAATAAAATAGATTGATTTCTAAAACCTAGCGCACATCATATCCCATTTGATGTCTCATTTCTTTAACTATAATTTGGGCCCTCTACAACAACAACAACCACGCCTTTGTTCTAAATGTTTGGGGTCGGCTACATATGAATCCTATTTTTTCATTCCATTCCGTTATGGGTCATCTCCTCCGTTAAGTTAGTCTTAATCATATCATTCTTAATTGCTTCTAACCAAGTCATTCTAGGGTTACATCTAGATCTCCTAGTCCCATTAACTCTAATATTATCGATTTTTCTAATCGGTGCACTAAGGTGTCTCCGTTGTACATGACCGAAACATCTTTATCTATTCTCACTTATTTTATCCTCAATAAGAGCAACCTCTAATTTACTACGGATGCACTCATTTCTTATTCTATCTTTTAATGTTTACCCACTCATTTTTGATATTCTAAAATTTGTACACATCGATTGAGACTTTGCTTCACCAATTTAAAAGACATGATAAAAGGCATGAAGCGTATTATTGGTTTTTTTTTTCCTTCACTCAAACATGATAGAGCTTATTACCTCTCTTTTGAGTTTTTAACTAGCCTGCCTCATTTTGACCCTGTGAACTTTATTTTCATGTATGTAATTATCTGCATGCCTGTATTAGTTACCCACTGATACTGATCCAATTGTGTTACTTGCAGGAAGTGGAAAAATCATTCTCCTTTTGGGGCACCCCTGAGGGGGATATTGTCCATCCAGCCGAGTGCATGCATCAATTACTTGAGCAGGTTCGGCAGCATAGAGTCAATATTGATGGCAATGTTTGCACTGTGATGGTAACAATGCTGGTTCTGGAGGTAATCCCTTGTTCCTTTGTGACATCTATGTTTGTTTGCACATTTCTTTGCTCCATGTTATGTGGTTTCTGCATGGTGAGTGTCGGAAATTTTTGTTGTTTTTTTAATGTTCAAATTGCGTATTTTAGATTCGTATGATCTTGGTAGAATTTTCTTGTTGTGACAGAATTTAATTCATAACATCTCATTTTTTTTCTTTTATCCTTTGCCACAACTTGCAACTGAATGAGCTGGATTAGTAAATTGAATTGATCAAACTGGTACCTGATATTTTTAATGGTGAGTAGTGTTATAAATGTCTGATACCAAATCTATAGCAGATGGAAATATTCCATGTGGATGACATATATAGGCATATTTAGTAAATGAGATTAATGGGTATCCTTGTCATAGGAGGGGATTTCCTTCTTGACGCCTACGTGGCACAATCACCACCATCCACATAAAGTAGGAGAGAGAGTGTGAGTTGGTGGGGATTTGTGCCTACCTATGTTGCCTTGGTACGGGTACGGGTACGGGTACGGGTGCGGGTACGGGTACGGGACACGGCAAATTTGTAAAAAGTAGGGTACGGGGACACGGCTGTATGTATATAAAATAATTCTTTTTAGATCAATATTAAAGTAAATACCTATTACATTTTCTTTTTTTTGTTATATAAAGTGGAGATTATAAATAAGAAACTAAAGGAAAGTGCATGTTGTATGTGTGCATTAAGACGTCGGGATGACAATGATCTCTTGGAGAATTGAAGACAATAATGTTAAAGAAGACAAGAAAGAGAAGATGAACATATAGAAAAATAGATCAATTTTATGTTATATTATTATGTAACATTGACTTGTATAATTAATAGCAAATGTAAGTTAGTAACTGATTTGAAGATAATAGCAAATTCTAATTTTCATTACTTTCATCTTGAGCATATAAAAATACAAGTCTATCTCGCAAAAACGATAGTTAAAAATTACAAGCATACATTCACAAGTTAAAACTATACCCAAAATATTACAAGGATTACTCAAAAGGATTACTCAAAAAATTACAAATATTTTGTTTAAATGAAAGGTAAATATTTCAAGTGTACAAAATATTACAACCCTAGCCCAAATTTTTATTTACAAAGGCTACCCACTATAAATAGGTAAGAATGGGCTAGGGCTAGGTTTTCACTTTTCTAATTTGCTCCAAGCCGCCGCCTACTTCAGATCTGGACTCCAGACTTCTCTCCTCCTTTAGATCCGATGGCTTAGGGTTAGGGTTTTCACTTTTCTCCCTTTTCTCCTTTGCTCCAAGCCGTTGCCGCCTTCAGATCCGAGGCTCTTCTCTCCTCCTTCAGATCCGACTCCAAGTTGATTCTCCGTCGAAGCTGGCCTCGTCCCTCGAAGCTCGTCCAAGTCTCAGACCTCCGTCGAAGCTCGTCCAAGCCTCAGTCCTCCGTCGAAGCTGTCTCTGTCGAAGAATGGGTTACGGGCTGGTCTCCGTCGAAGCTGGTCTCCGTCGAAGCTGGTCTTCCCTCCTTCAGGTTCGCAAATTTTCCCCTCACTCGTTGAATCCCCGTGTCCCTGCCGTTTGGGTGCGGATCCGTACCCAAACCGCACCCGACACGGGTACGGCACTCATTTTGCCGTGTCGGGGTAACATAGGTGCCTACTTTATGAGGATGGTGGGGATTGTGCCACATAGGCGACAATGAGGGAAATCTCCTCTTATGACAAGGATACTCATTAATTTCTTAGTAAATACTGAATGTCATTTTAAGGACACATGCTAAATATCCAACATAATCTCTTAATAAGGCAGTACATTGATCATATAAAACTAGTGTTGATTATACAGTTCAGTTTATTTAACTGGAATTTAAACAGGATTCACTTCATGGAATCAACGTCATCAGCAAATCAATTTATTTGGTAGTTTTTGATAAATATATACACATCAGAGAGAAATTTCAGTTGTTTTATCTAAGGCAAAAACGATGAAAGAGGGAGGATAGTTTTTTACAGTAAACTGGGTGAGTGGAGAATTCAGCTATTTATTTAATGGAAAACAGTGAAGAAATCAAGAGGGAAAATTTTCAAGTTGTTATTAATGATCACTGTTGTTCTTGCTGCTGTTGTGATTGCTGTCATCATGGCTGCTGTTGGTTAGAAAAAAACTCCCTAAACTTCCACGAATCCCCCAGCAGTGTTAATGGATCAACATGCTAATAATCAAAATAATGTCTTATGAGGCCATTAACACTGTAGGGGTCCGTGGGAAATATGAATTTTTAAGAAGGAGGGAGGGAGGGAGGGAGGAGGGGGTTGGGTTGTGAGACAACCAAAAGTTTTGGGGAATTTACCGAAATAAAAGCTCAGGGGGGTTTGTTGGAAATGTTCAAGTGTTCAATGTTGGGGTTGTCAAAATTTAACCATTTACTTTTCTACTAGTTCTAGTTTGTCTAGTAATCCAAAATAAATAAATAAATAAAATCAACAATATATGTGTGGTTAGTGATTATGATGAACACAAAAGGTATTAATATGTATTATCTGGTATAGGCTTAGCTTCCAACTCTTAATTAATTACACAAGGTCAAGGAGAAACATCCATGCATCCATTTTACCGATTTTGTGCAACAATTGCAGGGTTGGCAGCGCAAGCTGGATCCAAGTTATGATGTGATGCACACACTACAGACTTTGCTTTTTAAATCTGATTGGGCTGTCTCTCTCAAGTACACAATTGACGGTCTCATGGCACCCTGAGTGTATTTCTTTACCGCTATCTCTACAGTCGGTAAAAGTTTGCATTCTAGAAGATGTTAAAATTCAATTTTGAAAAAAGTTTTGCCTCTTGTTTTCCAAGTTGTGCTTCCATTTGATACCAATTTTGTTTTTTAAAGTCATTAGGATGATTTTTGTAATAATACGAAGGTACATTTAACTTGGCCTAATTCTTACTATACGATACCCCTCCGCATATCAAGTTCATTTTTGCTCTGGGTCTGAAACATACATCATAGTCATAATGTATTCTATGTACCGAAGATGTTCAATAAAACCATCAGATGTTTTGGCATGACAAACTGAAACTTGACAGTTTCGTTGCTTACATTTGTCCGCTAAATACATTTGTTGGTTGTGGATGCAGAGTAAATTCGGGTATACCTCCCTTTTTTTTTAACTATGAAGAATTTTGTTTTTTGTGATTTTACTTGTAAGGAAATGCTTGATTACGAGATGGACTGTGTTAATTGAGAATCGAACTCAGGTTTGGTAGTTCTTCGGCCTAGAGAGTTGTCAAATTGTTTGCTTGTGTCAAGCTTCTAGGATTATTTTTGAGATTCTGTATATTACACGCATTATACGATGCTGTTTCCTGAGCTATCTGGGGTGACGACTAGTCCTGGGGGCTCCTTGGCAACTCCGCTGCTTATCCCGGCTTAAGGGCTAAAAATGTGTTTTGGAAAACCCAGGTTAGTTATTTCTAGCAATATGTTCCACAAGCAACTAGTCCAAAGATCAGATCAGTCTTTTCTAATTTTCTCACCAGATTTTCTTCCGTCCGCACCTCGCCCTGTATCGGTGCAAATTTTGATTATACACTTAACCGGATTAATGAGTAATTGCCAAACACAGCTCTTGGTCCTTCACAGAAATCATGTTGTTTTAGCTTAGGCAACGGGACTGTTTTAAAATATGGTCGCTTAAAAAGGTCCCCTTTTAAGAAAAACGATATTTTTGTCCTAGATTTCATATGAAACTCCAATGGGTGTTGCTACAGGAACTCCAAATAGGGGACCCCTGAGGGGACAGGTGAGGTGTTAGTCCTTGGGGGCGTGATGTACTGTTCATAAACAGTGCATGGCTGACACCTCACATGTCCCCTCAGGGCTCCCCTATTTTGGAGTCCCTGAGGAGTTTTCCAACTCCAATATCTTCTATTCTACTCATTTATTGTACGTCCTTTTGGTAACCATTTGAAGCTCAAAGGACAAATTGAAGCCTAAAACAATCAGTTCAAATTTGAAATCTCTAGGGTGTCATTCGTTCAGGATTGTTTTGTATGACTAGGATAGTTGTCCTAGAATCTAACATTCTTGGATTTGGATTAAAACTAGAATTTTCTAATTAGAGCCTTGAACTTCTTAGTGGGATAGATATTTAAATTTTGGGAAAAATGTGTTCAGCCCCCAAAAGCAGAAACTTCATGTGACCAATCCCCTTGTATTTTCCCCCATATGGATAAGCCCCAAAAAATAATGTTAAATGTGTCAAGGCCCCAACACGTTAGCAGTATACAAAATAGAGATTGTATTTTAAAAAAAAACCCAAATTGCCCTTCTCCTTCTTCCCGAGACATAGCCCAAAAGCATAGAAAGTCACATCATCCTTCTCTCTCTCCCTCTCTCTCTCCTCTCTCTCCCTCTCTCTAAAATAAAAGGGGTCCTCGCCCTCCTCGCCGTCATCACCTTTGCCCAGGCCCCCGGCGCCGCCCCCCAAGTCCCTCCGGGCCCACGACTGATAAAATGTTAGCTCTGGTATGTGGTGAAAACAAAACCAGAAAAAGGCAACAACGGATGTGTTGGAGGTAGAGCTAACGCCGGAGCTCCGCTAGCCTCTTCTCTTCGTTCTTTCCTGCTATGCCGCCGTCGAAACCCTTCCCCTGTCTCCGCTTGTCCTCTTCCACGACGATTTCCGCTAAGAAACGTAAGGATGCTGGCGTCAGTAGATTGGAGCTTGATATCTACGATTTCATGGAGATATCTGAGAACCCGAGTGCGTTTTTGACGAGGGAGGAGCTGATTTCAGGCGGGAGGCTGGGTTTGGCCGAGGAGATTCTGAAAGAAGGGGACTAGCTCTCGTACGGATGGACGAAACCATGAGAAGAGAAGGAAGCCGTCGAGATCTCTGAGCAGTGGTCGAATGATGGTTTCTTGGAGGAGGATTCTTCGTCTTCCTCTTCTGGTGATCTGATATGAGTGAGTTCTAGAAAAATTTGTGTTTTTGAGATTTCTGGTTTTCTTGTTTCTTGAGCTCTTCTTTTGGTTGTTATTGTAAAGTGGGAATGTGAGGTTGAAGTACAAGGTGAAGGACGTGGAGGGTATGATTGGGGAGTTGTTTGGACGAAGTGGAAGAAGATGAGGGAGAGGTGATCCATTTTGTTCTATGTTATTAGCCATTGTATTTACTAGTGTTTAGGGGTTGAACCCCTTCAAGAATCTGTATAATGCTTGGTTAATTGCACATAAACCTCATGTGTTATAGGGGGCCTTGTCATTTGTTGTCCCTGAGCCATGCATTTCCTAGAGAACAAGCTGTTTGAACTAGTTCATGTTAGTTCTAAATCAATTCTTACGTATTTTGTATTTTGTATAAGATTACTTCTCCACAAAATATAATGAAAGCGAATGTCGTGTTCTTACGTGGCATAAGCTGGTCCGCCATAATAAAGATACCTACTAAATGCTTGTTTTAAATTCTCTACATGACCAGCTTTTAGTCATAGAGATGGTATAAAATAGAACTAACTTGGTATAAAATAGAACTAACGTGGTGTAATTTAGAACTAACGTGATATAAAATAGAACTAACGTGGTATAAATTAGAACTAACATGGTTAAAATTAGAACTAACTTGATATAAAATAGAACTAACGTGGCATAAAATAGAACTAACGTGGTATAAATTAGAACTAACGTGGTTAAAATTAGAACTAACTTGGTATAAATTAGAATTAACTTGGTATAAATTAGAACAAACTTGGTTAAAATTTTAGAACTAACTTGTTATAAAATAGAACTAACTTGGTATAAATGAGATATAACATGGTATAAATTAGGTTTATAACGTGGTTTAAATTAGAACTAACATAAATTAGATATAACGTGGTATAAATTAGATATAACGTGTAATAAAATAGAACTAACAAGCCATCACACGCTACAGAATAGAACTAACACTGTGCAGATTAGAACTAACACTCTACAGAATAGAACTAACACTGTGCAGATTAGAACTAACACTCTACAGAATAGAACTAACGTGGTATAAAATAGAACTAAAATGGTATAAATTAGAACTAACTTGTTATAAATTAGAACTAACGTGGTATAAATTAGAACTAATGTGGTATAAATTAGAACTAATGTGGTATAAATTAGAACTAACGTGATATAAAATAGAACTAACTTGGTATAAATTAGAACTAACGTGTTATAAAATAGAATTAACATGGTATAAATTAGAATTAACGTGGTATAAATTAGAACTAACGTGGTTAAAATTAGAGCTAACTTGGTATAAAATAGAACTAACTTGGTATAAATTAGAACTAATGTGGTTTAAATTAGAACTAACTTGTTATAAAATAGAACTAACTTGATATAAATTAGAACTAACTTGGTATAAATTAGAACTAACGTGGTATAAAATAGAACTAACGTAGTATAAATTAGAACCAACTTGGTATAAATTAGAACCAACTTGGTATAAAATAGATAAATTAGAACTAACTTGTTATAAATTAGAACTAACGTGGTATAAATTAGAACTAACTTGGTATAAAATAGAACTAACGTGGTATTTCAGTAACAAGGGGAAAAAAGAGAAATATTATGGATGATGTTGGCAGCTTCTTACAACAGAAGGCAAAATTCGTAAGCCAGCTTGATTTCAACTAGCAAAACTATGGCAAACATTAAAGAGCATATTTCAACCAGTAAAAGAAACTTTGCTCCCCAGAGGGGACTGAAATAAACTTATAATTCTTTTCAACATAATATATTAGCACTCAGAATGATTCATTGATGACTTAGCTTTCATTTCAAAGCTCGTGAAAGGAACCAAAACCAATAAACATAGAACTAATAAATCTGCATATATCAAATTTGAAATCCGCTCGTGATGTAAATGCATTGATGACATTTAGTTCTAATACACTGGAGTTGGAGCAGGTGGTCTCTGCAGACCATCATGATCGGAGCGGCGGCGATCGCGGGCTAGGCGGGTGGCGAGCTCCAGTTGCAAGCTCGGGTGGAGGAGAGGAGGAGAGGGAAACGCTAAACTTAAGGCAGAGAGTGGCAGCTACGAACTCCGGCGTAGTCGAGGGTGAGGCGGGGAGCAGCGGCGAGCTATGGCGAGGAGGGCGGGCGGAGGAGAGGAGGGGAGGCGGCGGCGAACTCGAGGGGAGGCTTGGGGCCCTGGGCGGAGGCGACGATGGCGAGGAAGGCGAGGGCTAGGGTGACAGACTTCAGAAAGTCCTTGGTTTTAGAGAGAGAGAGATGAGAGAGAGAGAGAGAGAGAGAGAGAGAGAGAGAGAGAGAGAGAGAG
>BQKN01062747.1:45412-57062 GCA_022839385.1 Asparagus kiusianus | reverse complement strand
GAGAGAGAGAGAGAGAGAGAGAGAGAGAGAGAGAGAGAGAGAGAGAGAGATGAGAGAGAGAGAGGCATAGTTCTTGAATAAGAAGGGGGCGCAGTAAACGAGTACAGTCCCATCAAAGGGGTAAGTTCGTAACTTTCCATGGGCTTTTTTTAAAAAGTGATACTTTAGGGCCTCGTCACAAATACTGTGGGTATCTGGGGCTTATTCACATGGGGAAAAATACAAGGGGGCTGGTCACATGAAGTTTTTGCTTTTGGGGCCTTGACACATTTTCCCCTTAAATTTTTGGGTTGGACTTCTGGACTAAAGCGTGGATGCTCAGACTAATCCTTGATTTTACGAACTATTTGGATTAGACTTGGTACTAATTTGTATATTTAAACATGTAAATATTAAATATATTAAAAATTTTGTAACAAATAGTTGACATCAAATATTTGACTGAGTTAATTTTAAGTATTTTAATTGTTTTATATATTAAGTTTTAAATAATATGTGTAAGGACCCCACCCTGCTCTGAGTAAATTTCGACCTCAGATCCTAATCGAGTAGTTCTGTGCTGTTAGATTTTTCTCAAGTTCTAAGATCATGACACGTGTCACCATGCCTTTTAGCTCCTAGTGATTATCAAATTTTCTTTTATGATTTTTCAAGTTGGGGTTATGATTGTTAATTATGAGTTTTGGGTTCCATAATGCTTTGGACCTTAGAGATAGGTTAATGGGCTGTTTATGCTAATTAAGCTTAACTAGTTTCAGGCCCGTGCGATGCACGGATTTGTTTAATATATAAAAATTAATGTAACAAAAGAATGCAAAGTAAAACGGTAATAATATATAAGTAGTCAGAAATGATACAACCTAAGTTGCATATATAGTTTGGAAAATTAGAAAGTTTGGAAAACTTGAATCAGTTCAAGATCATATATAGTTTGAAAATTATAATTGTGTAAAAACGGTATTCAGAACTATGACGGGAGTTATTTTATTATTTAGAAGGTAGAAAAAAATCAAAATTAAAGTGAAATGTAAAAAAAGTACCAAAAATGGGTAAACTTAAAAAAATGAAAAAATGAAAGGTTTGGAAAAATGTAAACATGGGAAAATAATTTTTAAACATTTTGTGCGAGTCATATCAATATTTAAACCGTTATGACTTTCCAAAGAAATTGGTAAAATAAAAGTGTAATGTCAAAAAACAAAGAAATTATAATACCTATCATATAAGGGGTGTATGACATCCACCTAACGAAAATAAGAGATAATGTAATACCTAAATCAAATAAAGTCAGTGTAAGAAAATTGTATATGATTGCAATTTAAGAACATCATCAAACCATAAGAATACGGCATAAGAAGTACTCAATTAGTTAAATAAAATGTAACTTTCACATACTCTATATAAACATAAGAAAGAACAAAAATATTAAAGTGAAATGCATTGCCATTGGAGAAAAATAACAAAACATAATATAAGGGAAATACATTCTAGTAAGATTATATTGAGTTCATCACTTACCAATAGTAAAGATAAAATAAAGAAACAAACAGATCTGAAACAGAAAAATATAATTATATAGAAAGAAAAGAAAAATACACTTGTATTCAATAAGATACATGAATTGAAAAATAAAATTTTAGTTTGTCAAACATGCACACAAGCATGCACCACTACATACACCTAATGCTATAAGAAAAGGATACAAAAATATCCAATGAGAATCTTCTTTGATGACTGGAATATAAACATGTTTCACTTGGTCATAACTTGCTCTGCAGCATTTATTATAGCATTACGTGCAACATTAGGACCAATCTCAGTCCACAGAGCACAAACTTCTTCCTAACATTTTGAAATCTTTGACAACTTCAGTAAAATAACATGACTAAGAAAAGGTAGAATTAATTGGAGTTCAATATAAAACATGTCTCACTTTAGTAGAGTAAGCATTCGGAGCTCCTGAATAACGTCTTAGTACACCCGCTGAAAGCTTGTCTTCAGCTTGAAGTCGTACTGATACGGATGTATCTTCTCTTCGGAACTAAGCGATCCTTATGGGAGCTTGAGGATAGATGATTCTCATGGTAACGTGAGAATAGAGGTGTAAAACAACACAGTGGAACGCAGGTTAAAGCGTGGAACGAGACGGCAAATCGAAGAATCGAAGCATCCAGTTTTCAGCCCGTGAGTCGACTCATAACAGTCATGAGTCGACTCATCAGGTTGAGTCGACTCATGTCTGTCATAAGTCGACTCATGAAACTCAGTCGTTTTGTCAAAAGTCTCTGACCAGTCGACTCATCACTGTATGAGTCGACCCATGTGTCATGAATCGACTCATATGTGCACATGAGTCAACTCATCGAAGGATTCCTGGTTCGTTTGGGTTTTTGTTTGCACGAATTCATGTGGGGTTTAGGCTTGGTTATTTACCACTTTGCCATCCACGTTGTTACACCTATATAAGGGATTGTTTTAGGGTTTCTAATAAATCATATGTAAAAAGAGAGATTCTAATCAAGAGAGATTAGGGTTTAGAGAGAATTGAGAGTTGGTTCTCGATTCTAGTGAAATTGTGAGAGAGGGATTGTAATCTTTTCATATCATAATCTAGAGAGGATATTTTCCTTCGTCACATATTGAATTATTCTTGTGTTTCTGTCATCATCTTCTCAACCCACCTTTGATAATTTTGCGATCAAAGGTGCTCGCACGGCGACTCATATCACGTACTTTCACCAAATCGGTTGGATTAGCGACTGTTATTGCTATAACACATATTTGAAAATTATAACAGAAACATGTTATAAAATTGTCAGGAGTAGCCCAAAGAAGAAATCTTACCTTAGAAATTAAAAAAACTCAAATGTAAATTGGTCAAACAGATGCAGTTTCACTGACACGAACATTATGAATTAAACTATAAAATGGACCTAGACGTACCAGTTGTAAGGCCAGCAAGTATTTTCTTGGTTAGAGGAATATCTCCAACGAAATTCTCACCAACATACAAGGATTTAACCTAACAAAAGAGTCAACAACTGACAAATAAGGAATATAAATATCAAGCAAATTCCCATTAGATAAACAGTATAAAATTACCGTCTCATACAGTCCAATCCGTAGGCCTCCAAATACACATTAACGATGTAATCCTAGCACAATACCTTTCCAAAGTGCTGCTAGGCCTTCTTCTCTAGCAATTGTAGATACAGTGCCTAACATGCCTCTGTATTTTGGTAAAGTCGCTACATCTCCTGAAACTGCTTTCTTTTGAAGCTGAAGCCTGACTTTTGCAGTGTCCAAAGGAATGGTGCAAATCTTGCACATGAATTTATTCAAAAAATCTACTAATTAATCTCAAACTACTACAAAACTAATTCTCTTGTTCAAAAACTAAGAAATATATTTTACAACCTAGTTTCAGCAATAATTAGAATCTAAATTTTTTTAAGCAAGTCACAGGAAGAATACATTAAACTTGATAGAGGCAAAAACTCAAAACGCCTCACACTTGAAAATAATAACACAAAAATAGCCTCACACTTGGAAAACCAAAGGAAATGTTCTCACAATTGGAAAAACCAAACCAATGCCCACACATTTGGGAAAAACCCAAACGAAAAAAGAAAAAAAAACACTAACAAATACCCATTTTCGAGTCAAGTGCGCGTTGCGTGCACCAAGATACTACTGATACTATGTGGCAATTCTAAAAAGACAATAAAAGAATCATATCAATTATCAAATTATCAATCTGCTTCTCTACACAAGACAACAAAGTTTTGCTCTATGAAAAGCCATCATCATCAAACTGAACTTATTGAAATCAGTGATAGTAAAGACAGATAAGAAGAAGGACTAAAATTGCTAACCAAAATAGTAGGTGGTTTGATGGAGTATGTGAAACAAATCATATTTCTAACCTAATATTGTCAAGTGGCTTATGAGTAACTTATATGAAAGAATGTCATATTCAAGATAGGAACCGAATGTTTGGGCATCCTCCAACAACTTGGTTAAGATAGGGGTATGCATAACATTGGAGTAATAATTATTTATTTGTGTCGCTAAATAACACTTTATTAGTTCTTGAGTTCCTCTAAGCTTATCATAATTAGTGGTAGAAAAAGGCTTTGCATAATTCCATCAGAAGGCAAGCTAAAAATAAAAAAAACTCAAAGAGTACTAATATAAAGTATAATACAAAGCATGAAAGATTATTCCCACCACTGAGGAGATCATATCTACTTAAAATCGTATAGAAGAAGCAAAGCTGAGGCTAGATAGTTGTATCTATCTATTTTTGTAAAATAAAACAATAACTAAAGTTTATAACGGTGAAAAATTCCCTCTGCCGACACAAAAAAAGAGTACAAAAAAAGCATGATACCCAACAGAGAACATTCTCTGAGAGCAAAATCTAATCGACACTGGATAAAGATGAATAGGTAAAAATTAAATATATTTCTTTATTCAATACCCAACAAAGTACATAGATCTGCAAGGAATATAACATAAATTGCTAGCTATGAACAAAGTAAAACCTTATCTTAGACAAATATGCTAAAATTAGTTAACGTAGCTTAGCCTCTAGACATTCCTTTGTCAGTTTCCACCCCTCTAGGTGAGATGTCGCTCTTAGAAAACATTTATAGGAGGTGTATTACTAGTTTAGACGAGTTTGAGTTCGTTGTCGATCTGATAGTGTTGTGCATGTCAGAGTTCGATGTTATTCTTGGTATGGATTGACTATCTTCCTACCATATCAGTATCGACTATTTTGCGAAAACAGTCAATTTGCGAGCGTCCGATGGGTCCGAGTTAGTTATGAAAACCTCTCAGGGGAACCAGTTTGCGGAGTCATTACTAACGTACATCGAAGAGGTGATGCTTTGGGATCAGAGTGTTGATATATGTGAGAATAGAGTTATCTCAGATTATCAGGATGTCTTTCAGGACATACCTAGGTTGCTTTTTGTGAGAGAGGTTGAGTTTTGTATTGAGTTGCAGTTGGGCACAACCCCGATATCCCGAGCATCCTATCGCATGGCACCTGCTGAGGTGAGGGAGCTACAGACCCAGTTGGATGAGTTGTTAGCTCAGGGCTTTATTATTGAATATCACATCTCCATGATAGTATTTTGATGATAACAATTATATACAAATGCACTAACTTTTATATGCAGATTTCAATATCAAAATATGAACAAGTGCGAGTTGATCTCAAGGCATTATGAAGTGAAGAAGATGAAGAACATATGAGATAATGTATTTTATATTTTCTTTACTTAGAATTATTGTACAAGCCTTGATCACACACACGCACACACACAATATTAGAACACACTAACACAGGCTTAGTGTGTTAGTTAACTATAGAAATCCTCTATGTTAACCATTAGAATTATAGTTAAAAATTAAATATAAAAACTTTTTAGTTCATGTTTTTTACTCTTAGTAGTCGACTAATTAGAATAGTAGTCGACTACTCGTGTATAAGACTTAAATATATGTTTCTATAAATTTACAGTATAGTCGACTAATATGGATTATAGTCGACTACTTAAGTGTTTGACAGAAACATAAGTTTCTGTTATTTTACAGTATAGTCGACTAATCAACATTATAGTCGACTACTGAAGGCAAAATTTATTTTTCAAGTTTCTGTCAAAATACAGTGTAGTCGACTAATGAGCATTATAGTCGACTACTGAGAAATTTTTCTGGATACACAAAGTCTGTTTAAACTCAGTGTAGTCGACTAATCTGTATTGTAGTTGACTACAGATACAGTTTTTCCAGAATTCAAAGTTTGAATTTATGACAGTTTATAGCTGTTTTTAAACGTTTTTAAAGTTAAAAAATTTTGTCTTTTCAAGGGCTATAAATAGGTTATTTATTCAGAAAAATGCAGAGATTCACATACCCATAAGCTTTGATCTTTGTGCATTTTTTCAAGTGAAAAATATTTAGATTTTGAGAAAAAGAAAAGTTTCTGAAATTGCCTTTGAATCTCATTCAAATACTTATTGTTTAGGCAATTTACAGAAGTGAGAATCATTCATAAGCCACTACTACACTACACTACAAATCAAGACTTATAGGAATTGAAATTGTTGTTTCAAAAGTTCTCTCAAGTTGTGAGAGGTGTTAATCTCTTGGTTTAGAGATTGGTGTGCAAATTGGCAAGGTGTTTGTTAATTGGTGTTGCAATTTGCAGGGACTTGCAAATTAGTCAGGTTTGCTTTTGATTTTGTAAGTTTATTCAAAATCATAGTGGAAACTCTCAAGCGGGATTTGCTTGAGGACTGGATGTATACCGGATTGGTGAAACCAGTATAAAACCTTGTGTTTGTGATTGTGAATTTTTGATATTGCCATTTTTCTTTACAATTTATAATTTACTTTGCATAAATTTTAAAAGAATACTATTCACCCCCCTCTAGTGTTCTAGTGTATCTATTTCAGATCCTACATTTGGTATCAAAGCAAGGTGAAAGATGACATCTACAAATACATCACAATTTAAAGAAGGTCACTCTACAAATCGTCCACCAATGTTCGATGGATTAAACTACAACTATTGGAAATGCCGAATGAAGATTTACCTTCAATCAATTGGCTACGAACTTTGGAACGTTGTGGAAACAAAATATGAGAAGCCAACTCCATTTACAGAATGGACTACTTCCCAAAGAAATAATGCAAATTTGGATTCAATAGCAAAGAATGCATTATTTTATGCACTTGACAAGAATGAGTTCAATAGGGTGTCAACGGCCACATCTGCATACGATATTTGGCATACACTTGAGGTAACTCATGAAGGTACAAATAAAGTTAAAGAATCTAAAATTTCTGTTCTTATGCACAGATTTAAATTGTTCAAGATGAAGGAAAGTGAGACTATTGGAGAAATGTTCACAAGATTCACCGACATCACAAATTCTCTCATTGGTCTTGAAAAAACATATACACAAGTGGAGATGATAAGAAAAATACTTCGATCACTTACTCCACAATAGGAAAAGAAAGTTACCGTTATTGAAGAAGCCAATGATTTGTCAACTCTTACGGTTGAAAATCTTATTGGTAATCTTATGACATATGAAGTTCAAATTGAAGATAGAAAGAATGATGAAGAAACAAAGAACAAGAAAGTTCTTGTATTCAATACTATTTTCGATAAAGAAGATTCAGATGATGATGATGAAGAAATGGGCATGTTTGTACGAAAATTTCGGAAATTTATAAAACGAGGTAATTTTAAATCTAAGAGTTCAATTTCAAATAACCCTCTTTGTTTTAAGTGTAATAAACCAGGTCATATGAAGAAAGATTGTCCAATGTTGAAGAATAATCAAAAATCAAGTTATTTCAACAACTTTAACAACATTCAAAATAACAAGAAAAGGAAAGCAATGGCAGTCATTTGGGATGATAGTGATGAGTCATCTTCAGATAAAGAAATTGAAGAAAAGGAAAGTGCTCACATGTGTTTTATGGCACAAGATAAAGTAAGTGACAATGAAGAGCTTTTAGATGCTTTCAATGAATTATATGAAACTTTTGTAAGATTAAAGACATCACATAATTTTCTTAAAGGTGAAAATAAAAGATTACTTGAAGAAATTTCTGATTTAAATTCATCTACTTTTTCTAATCTCAAGTAATTGAATTGAAAGAAGAAAATTATTCTTTGCTTAAAGAAAATGAATGTTCATCTAATGAGAATATTTATTTAAAATCAGAATGTAATGATTTAAAAATTCGCATATATAGTTTAGATAAAGATATTTCTTCTTTTAAATCAAAATATGAGGATATATGTTTGAATGTAAGCAAATTTAATAAAGGTAAAGAAAATCTTAATAACATTCTTTCTTTTCAAAGAGAATCACAAAAGACAAAAGGATTAGGTTTTCAAATTAATAAAAATAAATTAAAGAAAATAATTTTTGTAAAACCTTCTTGTGATTTGTATGAATATAGAAATAAAAATTTGTGTAAAAAGCAATCAAAATTCTTTTCTATTTGGGTTCCAAAAGAATTATCTTCTTTACATAAGAATTTTTATATTTCTGATTTTATCAAAAATATTTGTTTATCACCTAACTATTTAGGCAAATCAAACTCTTCATGGGTTTGGTTTCCTAAAGGCTAATTTAAAGGACCCAACATAGTATGGGTATCAAAATGTAAATGTTTATTATTTTAGGTACCCAAGAAAGATAGGTGGATTTTGGATAATGGTTGCTCCAAACATATGACTGGAAACATATAATTGTTGTTATCTTTTCAAAACAAGGATGGTGGTACCGTTACTTTTGGAGATAATAACAAAGGAAAAGTCATAGGTATTGGATCTGTCGGTAATCCAAACAAACCTATCATTGATAATGTTTTATTAGTTGATGGTCTTAAACATAATTTATTTAGTATTAGTCAACTTTGTGATAAAGGTTTTAAAATTATTTTAAAAAAAGAATCATGCTTAATTTATTATATTGATTTAATAACTATTATTTTTAAAGGTCATAGAAAGAATAACATATATGTTTTATCTATGAAAAATATTTTAAATGAACATTGTCTTATTGCATCATCTAATGATTCTATTTTATGGCATAAACGTTTTGGACATGTTAACTTTAAACACATTTCTAAGATTTCTAAAAATGATTCAATAAATGGTTTACCTAAGATGTCTTTTAAAAATAATTTTTGTGATGCATGTCAACAAGGAAAAATGCACAAATCTTCTTTCAAATCTAAAAATATAATATCTACAAGTAGACCATTAGAATTAATTCACATAGATCTTTTTGGTTCATCTAGAGTAGCATCTTTAAATGGAAGTAGTTATGCATTTGTTCTTGTTGATGATTATTCTAGATTCACATGGGTAATTTTTCTTAAACATAAAAATAATGCTTTTAATGAGTTTTCTATTTTTTGCAAAAGAATTCAAAATCAAAAATCTACTTCTATTATCTCTATACGTAGTGATCATGGAGGTGAATTTGAAAATGAATTATTTGCAAATTTTTGTGATAAACATGGTATATCACATACTTTTTCTTTTCCTCGTGCTACTCCACAAAATAGAGTTGTAGAAAGGAAAAATAGAATTTTACAAGAATGTGCTATAACCATGTTGTGTGATAGTAATTTACCAAAATATTTTTGGGCAGAAGCTGTATCAACAGCTTGTTATGTATTAAATAGAGTTTTATTAAGACCTATTTTAAAGAAAACCTCTTATGAATTATTTTATAACAAAATTCCTAAAGTATCTTACTTTAAAGTTTTTGGTTGTAAATGTTTTATTTTAAACACAAAGGATAACTTAGATAAATTTGATTCTAAATCTGATGAAGGAATTTTTATTGGATATTCTAATCACAGTAAAGCATATAGAATATATAACAAAAGAACACTAGTTATTGAAGAATCTTTACATATTTCTTTTGATGAAAATTTTCAAAATCACCTATTATATTAAATAATGATGATGATATAATTGATACTATTCATGATACTCCAATGATAGATATTACAAAAGATGATAATTTACAAAATGATTTACCTAAAGATTTTGTAGAAGTTAAAAATCATCCACATGATTTAGTCATTGGAAATATTTCTGATAAAGTAACTACTAGATCTCATTTTAATTTGATTGCTCATACTGCTTTTATTTTAACTATTGAACCTAAAAATATAAAAGAAGCACTTCTTGATGATTTTTGGATAATTGCTATGCAAGATGAACTTAATCAATTTACTAGAAATAATGTTTGGGATCTTATACCTAGACCTCAAAATAAATCCATTATTGGAACAAAATGGATTTTTAGAAATAAATTAGATGAATTTGGTCAAGTTGTTAGAAACAAAGCTAGATTAGTTGTTCAAGGTTATAATCAAGAAGAAAGAATTGATTATGATGAAACTTATGCACATGTTGCTTGATTAGAATCAATTAGAATTTTACTTGCATTTGCATGTTTTATGAATTTTAAATTATTTCAAATGGATGTTAAAAGTGCTTTTCTAAATGATTTTATAAAAGAAGAAGTTTTTGTAGAACAACCTCTAGGTTTTGAACATGAAAGTTTTTCAAATCATGTTTTTAAACTTAAGAAAGCTTTATATGGTCTTAAACAAGCACCTCGTGCTTGGTATGATAGATTAAAAAAGTTTCTTTTAACTTAAGGTTTTAAAATTGGAAAAGTTAATTCAATATTATTTATTAAGAAAATAAATAAAGATATTTTATTAATTCAAATATATGTAGATGATATTATTTTTGGTTCTACTAACAACAATCTTTGTCAAGAATTTGCTATGATTATGCAGGATGAATTTGAAATGAGTCACATGGGTGAACTAAATTTCTTCCTTGGACTACAAATTAAATAATTGAAAGAAGGAGTATTCATCAATCAAAGCAAGTATGCAAAAGATTTACTCAAACGTTTCGAAATGGAAAATACAACAAGCAAACCAACACCAATGAGTACCACTACATCACTTGACAAAGATGAAAATGGTAAGAATGTTGATCAAAAGTTCTATCGAGGTATGATTGGATCACTTCTTTATATTACTGTAAGTAGACCTGATATTATGTTTAGTGTATGTTTATGTGCTAGATTTTAATCTAATCCTAAAGAATCACATCTTAAAGCAGTGAAAAGAATTTTTAGATATATTAAAGATACTACAAATTATGGTTTGTTTTATCCAAAACATAGTTCATTTGATTTAATTTCATATAGTGATGCTGATTTTGCCGGAAGTAAATCCGATAGAAAAAGTACAAGTGGAACATGTCATTTCTTAGGACATTCACTTGTATCTTGGTTTAGTAAAAAATAAAATTCAGTATCATTATTAACAACTGAACCTGATTATATTGCTGCAAGTCTTACATGTGCTCAAATTTTATGGATGAAACAAACATTATCTGTTTATGGCATAAATTGTCTCATATCATCCATTATGTGTGACAATTCTAGTGCAATTAATTTATCTAAAAATACTATTCAACATTCACGTACAAAACACATTGATATTAGACATCATTTCTTACGTGATCATGTGATTAAAGGTGACATTTCATTAGAATTTATACCTACTGATAAACAAATAGCAGATATATTAACAAAACCCTTAAAAGAAGAAATTTATGTTAAATTAAGAAGGAAATTAGGTATATGTTCAATTAAAGATTTTAATTAAAATTTTAAAACAAACACATATGCATTCATACCCTTAATAGTCGACTAATTTGACTTATAGTCGACTACATGCACAAGTATTACATATACATTTTTCTGTGAATTACAGCGTAGTCGACTAATTTCATCTATAGCCGACTACTCTAAGTTAAAATCTTAAAATCAACTCTCTGTTGTTTACAGTGTAGTCGACTAATTTCATTTATAGTCGACTACTCTGAGTCATAAACTAAAAATTAACTTTCTGTCAATTACAGTGTAGTCGATTACTTTTCTTATTAGTCGACTACTGATTCTGAACTCACAGTTTTACAATTTTAAAGCTTATTGGATTTTTTCTTAAAATCAAACCCAAAACCCAAAACCCAATACCCGTTTCAGTTAAGTAAAACTCATCTCAA
>BQKN01062747.1:30555-45402 GCA_022839385.1 Asparagus kiusianus | reverse complement strand
CATTCAATGTAATTTCTTTTAAAAGATAATGTAAAAACCTAAAAACTACCCACTAACCCATCTAAAAACCGACCCTCTTCTTCCTCTCTTCAGAACTCACGATTCCAGGTTAGGGCATTCTCTTTGTTATCAAATTTTCATCAAATTCTTCATTATTCTCTGACTGTCAAGCTGTCAAGTTGAGTAGTCGACTACCCCAAGTTCTAGTCGACTAATCTAGGGTTTCAACAGTTTGGAGTATATTTCTCAACTTAATCTTTGAATCTTTTGTTTTTTATCTGTTTCATCATGTCTAGATCTAAGAAAGCTAAGCAAACTCATACTTCTGTTAACAATGAAATCATCATTTATTTAAAAATTCATGATTTATTAGAAGAATTTAACAAAATATCAACTTTTAAAGTTCTTCCAAGACGATTTGTGAAATTTGATGATTTTATTCCCTGAAACTTTGGATCATATTTTGATAATGTGGGATTGCTTGAATTGTTCTTTGCTGAAAATAGAAAACCCACATATCCTTTTCTTGTGCAATTGTTCTATACTAATATAGAACATGTGAGAACTATTGGTGGTTCTGAAAAACTTAAGACTCTTGTTAAAGGAATAGAGATTGACTTAACTACTAAGTCAATTGGAAAAAAATTTCAATATTCCTTATCAAGGAGTTTCTCTTTGGTCAGTTAGGATGAATGATTCAGATCTTTTATCTAATTATATATTTCTTTCTGGATATGGCAAACCATTAAATAACTCAAACAAACTTCGTCCAATTCCTAGGTTCATGTAATACCCCGAAATCTTTTCATAATGAAATGTGAGAATTAATAGTGATAAATATCTCTTTTGTGATAAATAATCATATATATATGATGTACATGTTTATCAGTGTTTGGGAACCCATTAAATATTTATATGTGAGAGGAATCGAGTTATATGACCGGCCTAGGATTTTTCCTCCTAACAGACATTTTTTTGGGCGAGGCAGTCGACCGCGGCGGTCGACCGTGGCGGTTGACCGGGTCGGTCGACCGATCTGCGATCAGAGAGTTTTTCAGGTTCGGATTTAATCGGGTTTCGGGTCGGGTTTGTGGTTTGGTATTTAGGCTAATGTGCCCGAGAGAGCCTCTCTCAGATCTAAAACCAAAACCCTAGCCCCCTAGTCTTCTCAAAAACCCTATTCCTCTTTTCTTGGTGATTTGGGAGGAGTTTCTTGGGATTTTTGCAGCAGTTTTTGGTGGATCCAGCGAAGGGAAGCATTCTCCTTCAGTTTCAGAGACACATTCCTCACCAGAGGCAAGTAACTTCTCGCCCAACCCCCACCCCTTTTGTTTTCATGACAAGAATTGAGTTTTATTGGATTTCATTGAGCCAAATTCGTATTTTTGAATAGCTAATAGATCTTTATGGCATAAAGTATGAAATTGGGGTATTATTTATTTTTTAAAACTCACCAATGATTTTTGTTAAAAGATCTAGATATGAAAATATCTAAAAAGGAGTAAAAACCTTGTTTTTATTGTTAACGATGGGTAGATCATGATTATATATATATAGGATCTTGGTGATAAAGTTTTAAAGGTTTAAATTCACAATTTACTGCTTCATGACATTCCCACGAGTTGGGTTTTTGTTTATAAATTTTGTTTCAGGTTTCAGCTGACAAGAAAACCCAGAATCTGGGGTTCTGTTAGTCTCGCGGTCGACCGCATCGGTCAACCGCTGGGCGCGCAGCAAGGGCAGAGCCCATCTGCTCTCTGCGCGGTCGACCGGAGCGGTCGACCGTGACATTTTGGCGGTCGACCGTACCGGTTGACCGAGAATATCTCTGCTGAGCAGTGAGGCTCGTGTCCGTATGCGGTCGACCGGGTCGGTCGACCGCCGCCCAGTTTCATGCACTATTTGTTTGGCTGTATATTTTATGTGTTCGGGGGATTGCCTCGATTATCTAACACTAGTTTTGGTTTTTGCCATATATCTGTGCACAATAGATGACTTGAGAGTACAAAAGTTAGAATCATAAGCCGAGAGGAGTGTGAAACTTGTATAAGTATATCTTTTCACATAACTCCTCGACAATTTGCTACTTGGTCAAACTATCGGGCAAAACTTCATTGTTTCAGTCCTCGTGTTGGACTATAATCCCTTAAAGTCCTCGTGTTGGACTATAATCCATTTTAGTCCTCGTGTTGGACTATAATCCATTTTTAGCCCTCGTATTGAACATTTACCCGCTTCATCATGTGTTGACCAGTTATTAAGCTATGAGCATGACACTTATCTGAGACAGGACATGACACTTATGAAATTTCAGACCCTTGGCACTTATTTGGTTATGACAGGACACAGTAGTTTATGTTCTGAGACAGATTGCTTTTCTCTTTATTATTGTTTCTGTATTAGACTTTGGGTTTGGTATTTAGAGATTTACAATTTGAGATATAAGGTATATACATGAGGTTTTCCTTATTTGGATTATTTCGCTCGACGTACCTATGCTCGTGTTGTAAATTTCTAAATACTAAAATCCCTTTTTGTTTAAGACTTATGTTTTGAGACTTATTATGTATTGACTGTATTTTCATATTCAACGAGCCCTATTCCCTTGGGGTTGGTTGTGATGTTACTCGCTAGCGCTTTGACGCTCGTTGTCCCTCCCCATTTCAGGTAACGAGCCAGGAGCCCGGAGAGTCACAGGTTGATGGCGACACACATTAGTGTTCTGCCATTTAGTTATACTTATGTTGGAGCTCCACTATAGATTATGTTAGACAGTTGAGAGTATTGTTCTAGAAGTTATAAAGGCTGTGTGCCTTATTTTCCTTTCTATCAGATCCTTGTATTTGAGACTTGTTGAGTACTCCAGTTTATTTATTCAGACATTGACTATGTATTTTCCATTTGTTGGATGATGAGACTTCTAATTGATCATTTTTATTTCATCAGTCCTTAGTGTATTATCTTTTACTTGCTTTTGTACCTACACCTATTATTGACTCTACTAGATAGATGTTAATTGTGATGGTGAAACATGTTGTTGCACGGTGTGGTGCATGGCAGGTTTGACATTCTTGGTTTCACCTTGGACTGCAGCCTTGTGTGAACCCAGGGGCGTCACAGTTGGTATCAGAGCCAGGTTCCAGTATCCTTAGAATCATCCTGTGTCGAGTCGTGGAGCTAGGATAGAGTTTCTTAGGGTTCATGTATATAGTCCGTAAGGATTTCCTAGTATGAGTGAGGACGATATATACGTATATCTCAAAAATTTAAGAAATTTTTTTTATGACAACTATTTTTAAATAAGTTTAAGGAAATTGTGCAAATATTATATGTCGTGAAAATTGTATTGTGATACGCTATTTTTAAAGGTCTATTTTGACTCATGAACTTTTATTTTTCTTACCATCAGGGAGAGAGATGGCAGGACGTGGTAGACCTCGTACCAGGAGAGCTAGCCAGGCAGAGTCACAGCAGACTCCATCAGAGCAACAGCCAGCTCAGTCCGAGCCCCAGCAGGCTCCACCCGAGCCGCAACAGGCTCCACAGTATTTGGTGGACCTTATGGCCCCTCTTATTGCCCGGATGACAGCTATTGAGGAGTTGGTGACGACTCATATAGCACCACCGACACCACCACCACCATCGGTAGCTCAGCAGCAGGGGATACCTGCCGTTCCTGTCAGAGAGAGACCCCCAGAGGTCACGCCTGCAGCCATTCCTCTAGCAGTCCCAGATAGAGCTACAGAGCAGGAGACTTGGCTCCGTATGGTAGAGAGGTACAAGAAGATGAGGGCACCGGAGTTCCAGGGGTCACCAGACCCTCTTGCAGCCCATAAGTGGAAGGAGGATGTGAGTAATATCCTTGATATACTCGGTGTAGATTCAGTTCAGAAGCAGAGACTAGCATCCTACAGCCTGAAGGGAGATGCCGGGAGGTGGTACCGACTCCAGTTTACTCCAGAGCAGAGGCTGACCCTCACATGGGAGGACTTCATATACTTCTTTGATGGGCAGTACATTTCTTCTGTAGCACGGACGGGGAAGGAGCTCGAGTTGTCCCGATTGACTCAGGGGGACATGTCAGTGGCTGATTTTGAGAGCCGGTTCATGGAGTTGCTACATTTCACAGGCATGTGGCAGATGGGAGAGCGTCAGGCTCAGATGTTCTTAGATGGGCTTCGCCCTAATCTCCGACGGTACCTCATGTCGAGGAGATTTTATTCAGTCAGGGAGGTAGCTGAGGCTGCCACTTCTCAGGAGATTGAGATCACTATGTTCCAGAAGGATAAGGAAGGGAAGGCCAAGACAGGACAGAGCAGTGACAAAGGCAAGAACAAGAGAGCTTTTTCTGGACATCAGCAGCAGCATCAGGGCTCTTATAAGAAGGGACCCCAGCAAGATCAGAGAGCGCATCAGCAGCGCAAGTTCCAAGGATCTTGTTTTAACTGTCACAAGGTTGGGCATAAGGAATCGGAGTGCCGTAGCGCACCAGCAGGAGCCCAGCGGGGTAAGGGTCCGAACCAGCAGCAGCGCCAGCAGGGCAGAGGTTAGGGCCAGCAGAACAGGCTTGAGGCAACGCCAGCAGCTCAGAGGACTGAGGGGCAGATTCGGGCAGTTCAGGATGTTCCTCAGGGGCAGATTATCCCATAATGGTTGGTTGTCATCATCAAAAAGGGGGAGATTGTTAGCCCTTATGTTTTGATGATGTTTTATAACCATCATTATCGGTACTAATTGCTTATTGAGTGATAATGCAGTTAATATACATATCAAGCATGTTAGTACCACAAATGGAGGATTGGATGGAATATGCGCTACAACGATGATATCCAAAGGAGGAGGAGGCATAGTGATGAAGCAACGTTCATTCAAGAACACCAAATGTAATAATAATCTTCATCCAACTCAAGCTATATCAAGACTCAAGAATTGTATTCTCGTGAGGATATTAGCTAGTTTTATTTTCTCTCTAGTGCTAGAATGTAGGCAAAGAGTTATCGCTTTCACTTAAAGCTATTGGGATATCACACATACGTTTTCATATTTATATTTTTTAGCGTATTTTAAAAAATACTATTTTTCACAAGTATGAGGACCTATTTGCAAAATTCCTTTTCCAAACAATTTGTTTTTAGTATTAAAAACATTTTACAAAGTTTCACAATTTTTAGAAGTCAAATGAATATCTTACAAATATTTTAAGTGTGTCATAAATCAGTTTTTTGAATGTATCAGTCCGCGGTCGACCGTTACGGTCGACCGCGCCTTAGTTCATTCGTCAGTGGGCAGCAAAAACTTTCACGATCGATCGCCGCGGTCGACCGTGAGCTCGAAATTTCCCACGGTCGACCACCGCAGTCGACCGCAAAAGTCTCTGGACTTTACTGAGTTTCTGGACTGTCTCGCAGTCAACCGCGAAAAAGTTACGGTCGACCGCCGCTTAGGTTAACGGTCTTTTTGGTATAGTTTTTTAGCGCCGATTTCACACGATCTCAGCATTGTTCTATTTCCAGGTTTTGGGGGATTGGGTATGAGTTTCAAACAATTGTGATTTTGTATTTAAACCTATACTCTTCTTCTTCCTCATTGTCTCAGCTCTTTCAAAATATTTTTCAGAGAACGTTTTTACAGAGCAAAATTTTCAAACTTGTTTCTTTCTGAGTTTTTGTGTTTCACATCCCAGCTTCAGTGTTATCTTCTCTTTGCCATAGGGACATTGTAAAGAGAGGGTTCTTACACCATTTCTACTATTTTGAAAGCTTGATCTTATGGAGATCAATTGTGTGGGAGTGTGATCTAGTGAGATCAACTGTGTAGTGTGAGATCGTTAGGGGATCGCTGTGTAGAAGAAGTTTCGGCTTCTAAACCGGGTTATGTAGTGGATTTCTCCTCGAGAGTGGGGAGCGGGAACGTAGATCAGCGGACCAAACCTCGTTAACACATCGCGCGTCACAGGATAACGATTCCTAACTCTATCTCCTCTATATTGATTCTTTTTGGATATTGTGTTTTGCTTGTCTTAATTTTATTGCACAATTATAGCCTTGTGACCCTAATCACCCCTCCTCTAGGGTCCTACACACCTATGTTTTAAACATTTTTAATAAAGTTTTCATGTGTTTTATGAGCCTAAAATGCTATTTTATGTATAAAGATAGATCTTTATATTGTATGTTGCAAAAAGAACAAGTTTTCAGTTAACAAAGACCGCCCACAAATTTCTTAATGCAGATCTAGATCTGAAAATTTTCCTAACAAGAGTTTTGAAAGAAAGATAATTGTTTTCAAACATGTCGACATGCATACATGTGTTTAAAAAGGTTTCTTTTTGTCTATAGTGATTAGATTGTATTTTTTTATATTTTCTATAAATGCTAAATCACGTATATAGGATTTGTAGTATATAGAATCGTCGTATAATGACTTTTGAATCAATCTCGAGGAGCAGAAACCTGTAGAAAAGGTTTCTGTCTCTTCGCGGTCGACCGCTGGGAAATTTTCTGCATGTTCATGTTGTTGCATAAGTTTGTGTGGCTGGCGAGACACCTAGGTTATATGGTATTATAATACACTGGGATTTGTGAATATGAGTTGACTACGAATATGAGTTTTAGATTCACTCACCGAGGCACGAGAGTGAGTAGTAAATATGCTGATTTTTTTTTATATTACTTTCATGTTGAAGTCCTCGTTTGGACTAAAATCCATTGAAGTCCTCATATTAGACTATAATCCATTGAAGTTCTCGTGTTGGACTATAATCCATTGAAGTCCTCGTGTTGGACTATAATCCATTACAGTCCTCGTGTTGAACTTTAAGATTTTGTAGTTTATGTATTGGACATTTACCTATTTCAGTCCACGAGTTAGGCACGTATTTGACATCTGACAGGTCATTGATATTATGGTTAGAGATGGAGCTATATTTCTTTATTGCTCCACATTATAGTTTTTTTAGGATTTGGTATTTAGCTATTTACAATTTGAGCTAACAGTAGACGTACCTATGCTCGTCTTGTAAATTTCTAAATATCAAACCTCCATTTTATTTCGGAGTAGATGATTGGCTATCTATATGTATTAACAGCTATTTTTCTTATTCTTCTAGCCCTTCCCCCTGGGGTTGGTTGAGATGTTACTCGCTAGCGCTTGACGCTCGTTATTTTCCCTCTTTCTGGTAACGAGCCAAGTGCACGGAGAGCCGTAGGTTGATGGAGTTGCTCTAGTAGTTATTTATCTATATTGTTAGCAGTTTATGTCAGAACTCTACAGTAGATGTGTTTATGAACATTTGAGTTATTATTCTAGTTTTGTAAAGGCGATGTGCCTAAACGTCATTTCATTTGATTTCCTATGTCGAGACACTTATATTCATTCAGATGTTATTTCTCTCAGAGATTAGTTTATTTATTTCAGTGGTGATGATTCCTTTAGAATATCTGTCGTTTAGTATTTCTTATGTATATTTTCTCTAGCCTGTTTTGTACTTACACCTGTTGTTGATTCTACTACATAGATAGTAATTATGATGGTAAAACATGCTATTGCACGGTGTAGTGCATGGCAGGCTTGACATTCTTGGTTTCACCTTGGACTGTAGCTATGTTGAAACCAGGGGCGTCACATATCATTCTCCTCTGTCATTTAATGCAAAGTTTTTGAGACATTCAGTTATCTATTTTTGTTGGATGTCATGTAGTGTAATGATAAGTTTACAAACTCAAGTCTTTGATAAATGTTGTTATGAGCTTTTTCATGGGTTTTGAGTACATCTTGTAGTCTATAATTTATGCTTTGTTTTGGATTGTTAGGTATAGGATTGATAAGGGATTGCCCCCATTTTTGATGGAAATGCCAGCTCGGGAGCTCTAATGGTAATTTTTGACATGCTTAGTTATTTGATATGAAACTTATTGGAATAGGCCCTCGTTGGCAGTAAAATACTTGGACCAAAGCTTTTTTTTATTTGGTCTTGTATGGACAAAGTTTTGGATCAAAAATATTTTGAAACTCACATATTTTAGAATGAGCACATGCATGCGACTTGTCAAGTGTGCTTGCTTGGAATGAGTGAATTGCAACTTCAATAAGATGGTATAGGTAGGTTCATCCAACTATAAGGTAAATGAGAATCAATTGAATGGTTTTACATACTCAACAGAGACAAATTTTAGGATCATAGTTCAAGGACTTATGACGAGTAATTACCCTAGATAAATATATATTGAGGTGGTAAAATGGGGATATTTGCTAACTCAAGATCAGTCATATGACCTTTATTAATGATTTGGGAAACAGATGAGACTTCTTACAGAAGTCATTTTTTTCGCTTATTATTATCTTAAAAATAAAGAATATTAAAAGGATCTTTTTATATCATCTCTAATTCTCAAGCTTCTTTCTTACTCGAGAAAATTTTTGAGCTCTCTTTTTGAGCCAATTATGAAAATTATAAGGATTTTTTTGTTGATGATTAGGTTTGTTGAGATATTTAACATTTTTTGTGGATAAGCTTGAAATTGCTCAAGTTTATTGGAAATTTTTTTTGGCTAGTTTTATTAAAAAAAATTCATGATAAAATTTGCATTTTTGTGCTTATTTTCTTCTTTAAGATTTTTGAGTGTTATTTCTTTCCAATGTGGATCAGGTGTTATTAAATTGTTTTCTTTTCCTTTGTACTATGTTATTAGTTTGCAATTTAATGATCTAATTTAGACTTCCACATGCTTATGAGATTTTAGGGTTGCCATCACACAGATTTGCAATTTTGTGCTTATTTTCTTTCTTTAAGATTTTTTAGTGTTATTTCTTTCCAATGTGAATTAGGTGTTATTAATTTGCTTTCTTTTCCTTTGTACTATGTTATCATTTTGTATCTTACTGAACTAATTTAAGCTATCTATATGCTTCTATGATTTTAACATTGTATGTGATAAATTTTAGACTATGCATATGCTTCTGAGATTTTAGGACCACTAGCAAAAACAACTATTTGGTTGTTTTTTAAAAGTAATGCTCTATACAAGATGTTTGTGATTGAAAAACCATGTTCATAAATTTTGTGTATCTGTTTTGAGCTCAATTCTAATATTCTATTAATTAAATTCTAACTGAAACTTTGTATTCCACTAAACGTCTTACATTGAGGTCAAAAAGGAACCAGTTTCTTGCAAAGTAGGGCATCGAAAGCCAAAGTTAATCACAGTCACCACTTCAAAAGTTGAAGTTAGCTTCCCACAATACTGATAATGAGTTGTCAAGAAGCGTTTACCTTTACTAATTTAGAATATCGACGTGGAAGAATTAAACCAGAGCATGTGTTTTTTGTAGGATGTGCAAATTTTGCGCTTCAACTTTTTTTTTTTTTTTTGATAAATTGTGCTTCAACTTTCCATGGATATAATATGCCATTACAAGCAACTTTATTATGTTGATGTTCTAGATGTTGTGGGCGATGAGTGGTTATTTGCAAAACAAGCAACTTGAAGTACGTAAATAATGCCTAATGGTGTAGCCTAGGATTTACCTAAAGTTTCCTACAATTATTTTTCTTCTTCTCTGTGCATGTAATTTGATACTAAATTTTTGAGGAAAAAGAAATCCTAGCTTCTTTAAAATAACAGTTATTTGTTTTTTATGTTTTCTTTTCAAAAAAGATCCAATATAGTTATGTTTTCTACAATCCAAGAGTTTTTTTTCAAACATAAAGTGAAAATAATGAATTAATATATATTACTATGGTAACTAAGGAAAACAAAGCACAAACTAGTATATAAATGGGTAATATGGTTAGCATATTGCATTATCTCTTCAAAATAGTATTAATCATTTTAATTGTGCTATTAAATATTCATTTTATGGTACATAATGCATCTATAGCATCTCAATTTATTTTGACATCGCGCGGATTAATTTCACTCGTTATAATACAAACCAAACAAGAGAAAAAGTAATAGGAAAATTCCTGAGATGGTCGTCAACTTTCTCACATGCGGCAGTGTCATAAATGTATAAGTTCACCGAAGACGACATCCAAACAGGTCCTGAAGTACGCGCTCTTCTACTCCTTCGAATCAAAATCCGTGACATACGCGCACGAAACCAGAAGCCATCCACCGCCCATGCTGAATTTAGACACGAACCTCAACAGTAGGGGTGAGCACGGTTCGGTTCAAACCGAAAAAACCTACCGAACCGACCCGAACCGATCCGAAAAAAGCGGTTTTATGAGTAAGGCGGTTCGGGTCGGGTTGACAATTTTTCAAACCGACCCGAACCGAACAAACCGAATATATTTGTGCCTTTGATTTGTGGGTTTATTGTTGTGTTCGATCACCATGAATAGCAATTGCAGGGAATTGATTCATACATAACCAATGTTCTAATGAGTCAGCTCCTTTTTTTTGTCTCCACAAAGACCAAAGTCAAAATTTGCTACACAAAGACAAAGCAAGTCCGTTACTAAAAAATTACAACGTCAGAGTCTAGTATTTAATCCAAAAGAAAAAGTTACTTCACTTAAAAACAGTATACATATATGAGCAAGAATAATAAATTGAAGTGAAGTTAAAAAACAAATAAATGCTGGCATAGGGTAATAATAATATATAAAAGATAAATTGAAGTGAAGTTATACTTGATGAAGTTAGAACCGAACAAACCGAACCGAACCGCACCGAACCGATTTGTAATGGTTCGGTTCGGTTTTGAATTGTAGATGGTTCGGTTCGGTTGTTCAAATTTTGGTAAAAACCGATCCGAACCGAACCGTGGTCACCCCTACTCAACAGTCCATTATTTTACGCGCATCGCACGCGTTTCCGTTGTCGGCACTCGGGCGTCTATTTATTTTACACCCCCACGACTCCTTCGACCGCCCGCAAAAGGGGACGGAGGGAGAAGGGGAAATATTGATCTATGCATATGCAGTAGGATTAGGGTTTCGTGGTCGTCGTCGTCGTCTCTCTCTCTCTCTCCCCTCTCGATTTCGTCGGGGATATTCTGGATCGAGCTCTAATGGCGAGGAATCCGGCTTGCTCTGTCTACATAGGTTCGTCTCTTAGGTTTTTTATTTTCCTGCTTACACGTGTTCGTAATTTGCGATTATAGGCTGTTAATAGTCTAAAAATCTGTCATTTATATGGTTTGGCTGAATTGTTTGAAAATTCGTGTTGATTTGCTCTGGATTTGTTCTTTTCGGCTGACTCATGTGAGGTTTTATAAGCTTTTGGGGAAATTAGTTTCACATCAGGGTAAATTATACTAATCTCCCAAGAATTTTCAGCATTTTGTAGTAAACACCCATTAACTTGTGAGGTTAGGATGAATTATTAGAGAACTTGCTCTGGATTTGTTCTTGTCGGCTGATTCGTGTGATGCTGTATCAACTTTTCGGGAGTCTAGTTTCATATTAGGGTAAATCATATACTGAACCCCACGAGAATTTTCATCGTTTTATAGTAGACTCCCATTAACTTGTGAGGTTAGGCTGAGTTATTAAAGAATTCATATTGATTTGTTCTGGATTTGTTCTTATCGGCAGATTCTTGTGAGGTTTTGTGTCAGCTTTTGGGGAGACTTGTTCATGTTAGGGTAAATTATATACTAAACCCTCAAAATATAAGTAAACACCCATTGACTTTAAAAATCGCACTAAAACCTCAATAACTTTTGTAGAACCCCCGGGACCCCGCACCATACTGTAAGGCTTCTTCACCCCAAAAAAGAACTTTTAAATTGCCTTTTTATGTTTGTTTTTTGGTCTTAATTTGTGGGCTTATCTGCAAAACCTGAAAAAGTTACTGGGGTTTGTTGCGACTTTGAAATCTATTGGGGATTTACTTCAAAATGCTGGATGTTCTTGAGGGTTTAGTGTAACTTATCCTTCATATTATGTTGAGTAATTTGGTCTTTTTTCTTGTTTCTCTTTTTATTTTTTATTTTATTTTTTTACAATTCAAAACTTCCAGAATGTTTCACACCATGGTTAGTGTAACTCATTTCGATTTGTTTGAATTTGGGTCGGATATCTTGGGGCTTTTCTTTAATTCTCAATGTGGCTTGTGCTTAATTATCAAATTTTACAGTTTAGACTTTTGGGTTTGTTCTATTATTACTGTTTTCTACTGCTTTTGGTTCTTCTCTATTGCTATACTATTTCTCCTTAGATTTTATTATGTAGATTATGTTTATGTAAGATTATGTGTATTGACTAATTATTATTATCACATTTTAAGTTACAATGAGATTTTATTTTTCTTGGGTTTGTGCAAAAAGGTCTTTCTTGTATTAATTTATTGTACTCCTAGCAGGTAATTTGGATGAGAAGGTGAGCGAGAAAGTCTTGTATGAGATTCTTGTTCAAGTGGGTCGAGTAGTGGACCTACATATACCTCGGGATAAGGAAACTAACCGTATGAAGGGCTATGCTTTTGCTGAATATGAAACCGAGGAGATTGCAAATTATGCTGTTAAGCTTTTCTCTGGCCTCGTCTGCCTTCATAATAAAATGCTTAAGTTTGCTGTACGTTGTATCAGCTTTTATTCTATATCCTTTTCTCTTTACTTTCTGCAATTTGCTCCAATGACTTAGAACATCTTCCTCAACAACAATAATTGGATTTCCCTTTAGATGATGATGTAGAAGAAATTCAGTATAATTTATGGCATATGTACATAAACATAAGTTATTTTAGCTGTGATGGGGATATGCATTCATATGTTGTTTTGTTATAACTTAGATTTACACCTTTTTGATGTCGATGCCTAAGAAAAGGTTGGCCTTTGCTTTCTTTGTAGCTAGAAATCAGCTTTGGTAAATTTTTTTCTCCCATTTTGTACAGATGTCCGGGCAAGACAAATTCCCACAAAACAACAGTACTTCACTCACTCCTCAGGCAAATGGTCCTCTAACGAATAATGAACCGAGTCCCGTGCCTGTGCAGTCACAAGACAAATGGCCGTCAGTTTCTACACAGTCAATGGGCAACCATGGGGACTCATCTAGCAACTATCCTGTTTCCCCTGTTTACCCTCAAGGTGATTTTGATTTTCTAAGATCTCCAAAATACTTGCTAACCCCTTCTATGACTTTCTTGGTTCTCATATATTTAGCGCTTCTTTACAGCGTCTCCTAATGGATTAGGTGGGCTCAGAAGCAGCAATTATGAATATAGTAGGCGTGTTCTTGGGGCTGTGTTGAACGATGTCACTCATCCTGCCACCAGGCGTCCTGCAACATATCCGTCTTACTAACATTTAGGTTACTATAGACAGGGTATGTATCCTTGATTGTAGTCCTTAGTAACAGTCTTCTCTGTTGTAGTCTGGTTGTTAGGGGATTGGGCTGATTAGGTTGGTATTGTTGTTCTTCAATGTGCTATTTGAAGTAAACCTTGAGTTAATACTCTTTGATGTCTGTAAATTTCTACTAATTAAATGTCTTAACTACTTTTGAGTTTAAATGTCTTAACTACTTTATACACATGCTCCAAACAGCTCATGTTATATACACTGTTTGATAATAAAGGTAAAGTTAAATAACTGAATTTTATTGAATTACCAAAATAGAACACTGTGTGCTCATGTTGTGTGAAAAAAAAGGCCCAGACTGAGTTCTGTAACTCATCCAATAGTGATCCTTATGCGAATCTTTTAGTACTAGCTACAAATGACGCATTTATCTAATATACTTATTTTCTTGTTTCTGACCCCTCTGATCTTTTTGGTGCGTTATCTAAAAGCTAAACAAGTTAGACTAGATCGTCAATTTCATAGTTTTTTTCTCTTTCCCTTAGTGATTTATATTCTTCTCAAGATTATCCCTGTTTGTATATATCAGTAGAGATCAGCCCTAATATTTTTTTTCTTGATGATTATTATCAGGTTTACTACTAGTTTAGATTAGGGTATGCATTCTTCTCATGCTATAGGGTGTGTGCTTTCCACCTGTATTTTGGCCTCTTATTTTGCTCTCATGTTTTTCCCCCCCTCTTGTTTCATTTTTTGTTATTTATATAGAGATTTGAGCTTAGGACGTTTGTATGTAGAACTATACATCCGTGGAGCCAGCCAGCATGTGTTCAGGGGTTGTATTTTGCTTTCGTACTTTCTACTGTGTAATTGTAACCCTTGACACTCCTTCATATCTGAGATTCATTGGCATAAGAGCACTGTAGATGCTCATTGTTTTGTCTGTATGAACTTCGATATTTGTTCACTGACTTATTTGCCTGTTCATCTTTTTAAAAGATTAATATGGCTAAGTTCTCAGTAAGCCAATATGACTTCTAACCCTGATTTCTTCATGCAGTAAGAGACAATTTTTCTTGGAGGGATATTTATGAAGATGCAAATTGACTTTCTTGCTTCTCCTCTTTCATGAAGCCTCATGGTATCTGCTAGGCAGTACTTGAGTCATGTCAACTATCGAGTTATTCATATTTGTGTGCATCTGAAATCCTGTAATCTTAGTATGAATTCAAATTTTCTTCTTTGGAAAATTTCTTTCAAATAACCATTAATTTAGAATATATATACCTGATTTATTATTCTATAGCTAACAAAACTATTTCATTAAAGAGATTCTTCTATTTGATTAACGAGTTTGATTGTTCTAATAGTATAAATTCACACTCGAAAATTTTTCTTTGGCAATGGTTTAGAATCTGTAGTTTTAATGATTAAAAAGTTCTATTTGAGTTTGGGTGGGATGAGGGGGTATAGAGCTTTCACAAGAATGTAAGGAGGTTCAAACATGACATTATATGAACAAACATGTGATACACAAATCAGTCAAAATGTGTGGACATGTTTGATTCATATACGAATTCATATATATATATATAT
>BQKN01062747.1:0-30155 GCA_022839385.1 Asparagus kiusianus | reverse complement strand
ATATATATATGATGATCTCTTGAATCAAGTTTGAACTGACAGTTGGATAAATAATTTTACTAAACTATTGATAATTAGTTGATCAATTTTAAATCCTAATTTAAGTTAATGACATGTCCTAACCATGTATGGTTGGTTGCATCTGTTTTCTATTTATGGTGTGATCTCGTATGTGGTGCACTGATGGCTTTGATGTTTTAAGAAGTTTATTGTAGCCAATGAAAAAATGGCGAAAGTCTTCAGTGGTGCCTGTCCATATTTTCCTTATTTTGATATACTTCTCGAGTTTTTAATATTTTATATAATCATTGGAATATTTCTTAAATAGGCCCCAAAATGATTGAGAAGTCTCTCGCCTTCTCATAAGAAGGCAAATGAAGTTAGAAGTGGGGATATTTTGGTCCTTTTGAGGGATATTTAAGATTGGAAGAGGTTATGTAAATATTTGAGAGTTGATAAGGGAAGGAATACCAAAATAAGATTCACAGGCAGTATATCTAAAATCATAACTTCTCCTCAACAGTCTGTTAATATTACTATATTGATGTAGGTTGTTTCAGGAACTTGATACTTGTTTGTTGGTTCTCTCCCTCTGTCATTTTGTATATTTGTGCTTGCAAATACCAAGATAAAACTTGCAGGCATTTATATCTCGAAAACCTAACTTCTAATTGAAAATGTGTTGATATTATTTTATTGTTGTACAGATATTAGTTTAGGGAATTCGTACTCCCTCTCATACCATAAATGTAATGGATGTGAATACAGTTGTATTTCTTGGTTATCATTCTCATCTTTTTGCTTTTTCTCTCTTGTTTTCTTGATTTGCGTCCATGCTTGTGTGTGCACGCTACTACACTATTCGATTTGCATGCTAAAAGTCTACTTTTGATTTACTAATTGATAATCCAACACTCCCTAATGAATGTTGAGCTGTCAAATGAAAGGGGTTTTCCAGTTCGGTTAGTGTTATGCATTATTAATGGCTTTGAAAATGTTTGCTTGATATTCGAAGTTCATGAACTTTGTACTTTAGTGTGGATGAAAAGGTGTATGAGATAACCAGTTTATGTGGTTTCTGCTTCTTTTTCACTCTTCTTAGTTTTTAAGATTAGTGTGTAAGGCTAAGTAAGGTGGTAGGTGGTGCTCTTTATATCTGTTTAACCGGCAGATGAGTAAATATTAAAAGCTGCTATGACCAAGATGTATTCTTCAAGAACATTGGTGATCATTTCATACGTGAGGCTGTAGAACTATATGATGTATTTTTTTATTGTTCTTCGCTATTATAATTCTATGACCTTTGATGGTGTTCTTTTGTTCCTTCAACCTGTTAACTGACAAATGTATACAACTCAATGTTGTTAGAAGCATTTAGGGTATGTGCACATTTGACTTTTGGCGCATTTCTAAACTTGTTGAAGAGATTAAATAGTCATTATCTTTTTTTTATGGAGTTGTGATCTTATGGCAAATGCAAATTTAGCTATTTATTATATGGACCATCATCATGATGTACTCTCACCTATGTTACCTAGGTACTTCTATCATGAAGCCGTACCTGTACCGGACACGTACCCGACACTTTCCCGTACCCAAACTTCATGGACACTTCTTGATATATACATAAATTCATGCGGACATTTACTCAATTACATGATATATGGTTTAATTTAAAACACCTGCAATACACTTCTTGGATGTATATCCTACACTTTATATCTATTTCCCATGCAGTGATACCCAAGTTAACTATGATTTAAGCTGGTCATTTGAGTGTCTAGTTCAAAAACGAGCAGTTTCTAATTTATAATAATCAATAGAATACAAGAAACCTAGAAATGTGATAGGACTATTAATTCGGATAACACTTTTAATTCTAATAACACATGAATATAAAAAACAATATTGATCTCATGCAGATTTATTAATTTCAATACATATATGTAGCCGTGTCGTTGTACTCTACATTTTACAAATTTGCCGTGTCCTGTACCAACCCGCAACCGTACCAGTACCTATTCACATTTCCATGCAACTTAGGCTCTCACTTAACCCCCAGATTCCCATGTTTGCTTAAGGCTGGTGCCTGGTGGTGTCTCAATAGAAAGTTATGTCTCTTTGTCCTTTGGATTCAAAGTTGTAAAAAGAGATGTCACTGATGTGGTATCAATATGTTGGCTTTCAGTTCTTGTTGGTCAATCTCCAATTGTAAAATCTAGCTGAACTTCTTTTAAGCACAGGCCTCTTTAGATTCTTGTGCATTATAAGTGACCATACATTGATAAGAAACCTTAATGACAATGAAGATGATCATGATACTTTACCCTTTGATTTATAGGTAATGTTTCACGTTCTTTTATATTTTCGTGTTTAATGTTTACTGATTGATTACTGTTTATGTTGCTTATGATTGCGTTTTTATCATCTAAGGTCAAAAGAGTTTATTCTCTTCTTTGTGGCAGCTACAGGAATCTTTGGCACGGGAATACTGTTGTTTCAAGGTGAGATGTTCCTTTTGTTATTTGTTATGTTATTATGCTACTTATTTGGAGATCCTTGTTTGCATTAGAAGTAGACAATTATCCTTATGGTTGATGCTGAGGATATCACCCTGATTCCTGGCATACGAACACCCTGAGTGTTGTCCATGTATGAAAGCTTTAATCATTTGTAGTGTTAGATGCATGGTTTTTCTGAAGGATTGCAGGTTGTGACTGATTATTGCTTCTTTTTCTTTTTCTTTTTCCTTTTTTATGCATAGAGTTGAGAATGTGTTCTTTTCATGTTCTGACCTTGTTTGCATGGTTCAACCTTTTCGGGATCCTTGTTTACACTAGAAGCAGAAAATTATCCTTGTGGTGATACCGAGGATATTATCCTGATTTCTGGCATACAAACACCCTGAGGATTGTCCATTTATGAAAGCTTTTATCATTTGAAGTGTTAGATGCATGATTTTTCTGAAGGATTGCAGGTTGTGATTGATTATTATTGCTTTCCCCCCATTTTTATGCACAGAGTTGACAATGTATTCTTTTCGTGTTCCGACATTGTTTGCATAATCAACCTTTTTGGGATCCTTGTTTACACTAGAACCAGAGAATTATCCTTGTGGTGATAGCAAGGATATTGTCCTGATTCCTAGCATACAAACAGCCTGAGGATTGCCCTTGTATGAAAGCTTTAATCATTTGAACTGTTTGATACATGATCTTTTAAAGGATTTCAAGGTGTGATTGATATATTTTTTGTTTTGTCATTTCTATGCTTAAAGTTGAGAATATGTTTTATAGTGTTTCAACCTCTTTCACATGGTTCAACCTTTTGGTTCTTTTCTAAGAGTTGAGAAAGCTTCCTGAATGGTTTGATGGAGTTAAGGGTCTTGTTATTCAACGTCATGCTAATTCTACTTGGTTCAATATAGTCACGGTTGTAATTCTAAGGATATTTGTATGCGGTTAATGATTTATATTGAGGTCTGGTTGATTTGTGCTCTTTCAATGTCAATTAAGCTGAAAGCTGTTCCTGCAAAAGGGCAGCTAATAGAACTTCAACCACATGTTCCGGCACGTCTTTTTTTTTTTAGCATAGAAGTTCTATGAATTGTTGCATGCACATATTTCGCTTTTTTTGGCGTGTCTTTTACTAGCTTTAAGATTTACTTTCTGATCATTTTGACGTTCAATTTTGGATTTATTATTTGATTTATTTTATGGAGGGAGGTGGAGGGTACCTTTTTCCCATTCTGTGGTAAATTTATACTAGTCTGAGGCAAATCTTTTCTTCTCTAAAATTCTAAATGCTTCCAATTAGCACAGAGAGGGGATTGCCCAGGGCATGCCTTGAAGGACCTTTATTACAGTCAATAATCAATAACCATTTGTCATTTAGATATCTTTTCTGATTTCTTGAGGTAAATGCTAATATTTTTCTTCATGTGAAGCAATGAGTTGTGCAACTTTTGTTTGTCTCTTCTTTGTTGATGCGTAAATGTCAAAATATCGTAAAATGTTTAATTGAAGATTTTATATTTGAACTATTAAAATTAGTTGTTCATTCATGTTTTATTGAATTCCAACGGATAATTGGGTACTTGGTATGATGCTTCGAAGGTAGTAGTCATAGAGGAAAATGTGGTGTGAGAAAAAAATTGTGTAGAATGTTGAAATATGTTATTCTAAAAAATAAAGGCATGCATATGAGAGAGTGCTGGTCGTTATTAAATTTTGAATAAGCACTTGCATTTTTAGACATGCAATTCATATAGATTGGTATAGATAGCTCGCATCTTGGATATAAGTAGACATCATTAATCTAATGCGTGCATTCTAATTGCTGATATGGATCAAATGGACTATGCACGATTTTCAGCCAAATACTTCCTAGTATGTGATAAACAAGATGACTGGAGTGGATTATCCTTCTGGTTAGTCCATCATAAAGTTTGTCCTGGAGTAAGTTGACATCAGTTTTGATTGCTGTTGGGACTCTACTTACAATTTATCCTGATGTTATGGCTCAACTTGATGAAATTTGTTTTGAGAAGTTGTTTGGTTTCCATGATAAATAAATGTTGCAAGTTCTTTTTAATCTCCGAATATTTCAGATTGTATGTAATCAAAATGCTTAATCTGTGCACGGAGATGCTTTGTTTTCATGATAGAGCAATGTTGCAAGTTGTTTTTATTCTCAGAATAATTCAGGAATCATAGGTGGCTGCATTTTGGCCTTCTCCTTTTGGTTCTCAGGTGCAGTACGTGCTTCTTAATTTTTATTTATTCATTTTTACCTCATGATTTTCCTTTTTCATCCAAGATGATTAAAGAAACAGGAAACAATTTTGAGAGCAGCATTATTCCCTTCTTTAATTGCTGAACGGGTTCTACTTTCTTTTACATGGCTGGAAACTTTATCTGACTAATGCGAGGAAAGATGCATCATCTTTTTCTTTTTGTGTGATTGTACGTGTGTATTTGCATATGTAGGAGTTCACGTATGCGTGCATGTGTATGCAGGTGTGAATGGAACATGTTGTGCCTACATGCGCATGTGTGCTTCCATAGATGTGCGTACGTTTATGCACAGGCGTTTGTGTTTCTCGATACATGATATGTGCTTGTGTTCTACATGAGTAGGTGCGAGGGTGTAATGAATATTAAGTTGTCAGCTCACTTCACTATGTGATCTATCAAGAGATGAATTATGAGATTTCCTTGTTGAATATGAGATTTCCTTGTTGAATTCGTCTTTGACTGGTCTATGTAGAAAGCAAAGAGTCGGGTATGTGGTTAAGGGTTTATGTGGATTCAAGGGGAAGACGGGTTATGGATAATGTTTCATCCAATCGATCGAGATGGATGGAATCTGACTAGCCTTCTGGTTATCATGAAATTTTCCCTCAACTGATTGTGAAGTGTTGTACATTATTTTATGTAGACAAAATTCACCGTTGCTGCAGGGATTTTGGAGTCCTTTTTTCCCCTCTCTTAATGAATATGATGAATAAACGTTGCAAGGCTTTTGTTCTTAGTACCCAGCAGCATATTTGCATACACCTTAGGTGGTTGCATTCATCTACGTCACTATTTCCTAAAAAACAACGGAAGGCCAATGCTATCTGAAAAACAGTTACATGGATTTCCAGCTCTTTTTGGGTTCGTTTTTTTTTTTTTTTGTTGTTGGATTCACCTGGAAATCGCGCAATGGGATTAAGTTTTCAAGTGTTCTGAATGTTGTAACCAAAATTGCAAATAGAAAGCAAGATAATTGTGCTTCGTTTTTACCCAGATTTTCAATTTTTGGTTTGATAGGAAATCACAGTGGAAATATCTTAACGGGAGAGAAATGATCCTTTTCGGGGAGAATATTCTCAAAAAATTCTCAAATTTTCACTTGGGAAAAATGTGTCCAGGCCCTAAAAACAAAAACTTCATGTGCTACAGCCATTCTTAGTTTCCCCCATGTGATTCAGCCTCTTAAAGTGCGACACTTTGTTTTGCATTCCCTTTTTAACAATTATTACAGGTCAGCTAAGCTAAAATCCCTAAAATAACCTTAACCCCTCTCTTCAATCCCTCAAACCCAGCTCTCTCATCCTCTCTCTCTCTCTCTCTCTCTCTCTCTCTCTCTCTCTCTCTCTCTAAAACCAAGGGCTTTCTCAAGCTCGTCGCCCTAGCCCTCGTCCTCCTCGCTATCGTCGTCGCCACCTCCGCCCAGGCCCCTAAGCCTCGCCCTCGAGTCTGCCATAACGGGCCTGTTATGTTTGCTGGATATGAGAGAAAAATCATGGAGTTTAATTAAGTATTCAGTTTATTTGTTTCTCATGTGTGACTTAGCCTTGTGTCATAAAAGCAAGGGCTCACGGAAGTCTCGTGATTTACATAAATCAAAATTGTTTTTTTATGTTGAAGCTCGTGGACGTAATGGCGGGTTTTGAAGTCAAAGAAAAAAGTGAATGACATGGCTAGTTTTGAATTCAATTCTAACAAGATTTTTAATGTCTTTTTTATTTTTTTACTTGTGATTCTCCTCTGTTGATGAACCAACAACACCGTCAATTTTTTTTCTTTTTTTTCTAATCGGGAAAATAATCATGTCTTGATCTTATATCTGAAATCTTAGTTCTTGAGCTCTTGGGCTCTCAAGTTAGTTCTAACTTGCCCCATGTAGTTCTAACCTGTCCCATGTTAGTTCTAGCCCGTCCCATGTTAGTTCTAGCTAGTTGGGGCTAGTTAGAACTAACAATATTCGAAGCGATATCACGAGAGGTAGAAAATGAGCCCAAATGAAAGGAAGATACCATGTGATAGACAATATAAAGAGCTACACACCGGTGAAGACGGTGGTGAAAACGGAGACCGGAGGTGGCCGGAAAACGCGCACGAAGTCTGCACGACGCTGCTGTTTTCTGCTAGTTGCTGCCGTCGAGCGATGTTTCGGATATTACCGAGAGAGATAGAGAATGAGTTAGAGCGTGATACAAATTGGAGGTGATAGGCAACATGTAGGACTAGTCACCAAAGAAGAAATCGGTGGAAACGGAAATTGGAGGTGATCGGAAAGTGCGTGCGAAGTCGGCACAAACTGTAGTTTTCTACAGTGCAATCTCTCACCATTCGGGTTTGTTCTTCGATGTTCGGAGCTTTTCGCCGCTGTCCAGGCTTGCCGGAGGTGGGAGGAGTTTGTCGGGATGTCTCGATGGGCTCCGTCGGAGGTGGGAGGAGCTTTTCTCAAGTTAGTTCTAGGCTCTTGGGCCCTCAAGTTAGTTCTAACCCGCACTTTCTTAGTTCTAGCACGCACCTTCTTAGTTCTAGTCCGCACTATGTTAGTTCTAGCTAGTTCTAGATCTAATTCATTTTAGTTCTAGGTTCTTGGGCCCTCAAGTTAGTTCTAACCCGTACCTTCTTAGTTCTAGCCCGCACCATGTTAGTTCTAGCACGTACTATGTTAGTTCTAGCTAGTTCTAGCTCTAATTCATCTTAGTTCTAGGCTCTTGGGCCCTCAAGTTAGTTCTAACCAGCACCTTCTTAGTTCTAGTCCGCACCTTCTTAGTTCTAGCCCACACTATGTTAGTTCTAGCTTGTTCTAATTCTAATTCATCTTAGTTCTAGGCTCTTGGGCCCTCAAGTTAGTTCTAACCCGCACCTTCTTAGTTCTAGCTCGCACCTTCTTAGTTCTAGCTCGCACTATGTTAATTCTACCTAGTTTTAGCTCTAATTCATCTTAGTTCTAGGCTCTTGGGCCCTCAAGTTAGTTCTAACTCGCACCTTCTTAGTTCTAGCCCGCATCTTCTTAGTTCTAGCCTCTTGGGCCCTTGAGTTAGTTCTAACCCGTACATTCTTAGTTCTAGCCCGTACCTTCTTAGTTCTATCCCGTACTATATTAGTTCTAACTAGTTCTAGTTCTAATTCATCTTAGTTCTAGGCTCTTGGGCCCTCAAGTTAGTTCTAACCCGCACCTTCTTAGTTCTAGCCCGCACCTTTTTAGTTCTAGCCCGTACTATGCTAGTTCTAGCTAGTTCTAGCTCTAATTCATCTTAGTTCTAGACTCTTGAGCCCTCAAGTTAGTTCTAGCCCGTACCTTCTTAGTTCTAGCCCGCACTGTGTTAGTTCTAGTTAGTTCTAGCTCTAATTCATCTTAGTTCTAGGCTCTTGGGCCCTCAAGTTAGTTCTAACCCGCACCTTCTTAGTTCTAGCCTGCATCTTTTTAGTTCTATCTCGTACTATGTTAATCCTAGCTAGTTCTAGCTCTAATTCATCTTAGTTCTAGGCTCTTGGGCCCTCAAGTTAGTTCTAACCCGTACTTTCTTAGTTCTAGCCCGCACTATGTCAGTTCTAGTTAGTTCTAGCTCTAATTCATCTTAGTTCTAGGCTCTTGGGCCCTCAAGTTAGTTCTAACCCGCACCTTCTTAGTTCTAACCCGCACTATGTTAGTTCTAGCTAGTTCTAGTTCTAATTCATCTTAGTTCTAGGTTCTTGGGCCCTCAAGTTAGTTCTAACCCGCACATTCTTAGTTTTAGCCCGCACCTTCTTAGTTCTAGTCCGTATTATGTTAGTTCTAGCTAGTTCTAGCTCTAATTCATCTTAGTTCTAGGCTCTTGGGTCCTCAAGTTAGTTCTAACCCGCACTTTCTTAGTTCTAGCACGCACCTTCTTAGTTCTAGCCCGCACTATGTTAGTTCTGACTAGTTCTAGCTCTAATTCATTTTAGTTCTAGGTTCTTGGGGTCTCAAGTTAGTTCTAACCCGTGCCTTCTTAGTTTTAGCCCGCATCATGTTAGTTCTAGCCCGCACTATGTTAGTTCTAGCTAGTTCTAGCTCTAATTCATCTTAGTTCTAGGCTCTTGGGCCCTTAAGTTAGTTCTAATCCGCACCTTCTTAGTTATAGCTCGCACCATGCTAGTTCTAGCCCGTACTATGTTAGTTCTAGCTTGTTCTAGCTCTAATTCATCTTAGTTCTAGGCTATTAGGCCGTCAAGTTTGTTCTAACATGCACCTTCTTAGTTCTAGCCCGCACTATGCTAGTTCTAGCTCGTACCATGCTAGTTCTAGCCCGCACTTTGTTAGTTCTAGCTAGTTCTAGCTCTAATTCATCTTAGTTCTAGGCTCTTGGGACCTCAAGTTAGTTCTAACCCGTACCTTCTTAGTTCTAGCCCGTACTATACTAGTTCTAGCCTGCACTATGTTAGTTCTAGCTAGTTCTAGCTCTAATTCATCTTAATTCTAAGTTCTTGGGCCCTCAAGTTAGTTCTAACCCGCACCTTCTTAGTTCTAGCACGCACCATGCTAGTTCTAGCTCGTAATATGTTAGTTCTAGCTAGTTCTAGCTCTAATTCATCTTAGTTTTAGGCTCTTGGGAACGGAGAAAAGCTCCTCCCATCTCCGGTGGAGCCCACCGAGACATCCCGATGACCCCTACAACCTCCTCCCATATCCAGCAAGCCCGGACAACATTGAAAAGCTCCAAACAACGAAGAACAAACCCGAACGGCGAGAAATTGTACTACAAAAAACTGTAGTTGTGTGCCGACTTCGCACGCACTTTCCGATCACCTCCAATCTCTGTTTCCGCCGATTTCTTCTTTGGTGAGTAGCTCTACATATTGCCTATCACCTCTAATTTGTATCACGCTCTAACTTATTCTCTATCTCTCTCGGTAATGTTCAAAACATCACTCAACGGTAGCAGCGAGCAGAAAACAACAGCGTCGTGCTGACTTCGTGCGTGTTTTTCGGCCACCTCCGGTCTCCGTTTTCACCATCGTCTTCGCCGGTGTGTAGTCCTTTATATTGTCTATCACACAGTATCTTCTTTTCACTTGGGCTCATTTTCTATCTCTCGTTATATCACTTCGAATATTGTTAGTTCTAACTTGCCCTAACTTGCTAGAACTAACATAGTGCGGGCCTAGAACTAGCATGGTGCCGGCTAGAACTAAGAAGGTGCGAGTTAGAACTAACTTGAGGGCCCAAGAGCCTAGAACTAAGATGAATTAGAGTTAGAACTAGCTAGAACTAACATAGTGCGGGCTAGAACTAGCATGGAGAATCTACTCCGACCATTTCATTGCCAAATAAACACAATCGAATGGAGAATCTACTCCGACCAATTCATTGCCCAAGAGCCCAAGTCCAAAAGAGAGGAATTCAAAGGTTTAGATGCAAGCTTAAATAATGTTTTGATTAATTACCATTAGAATCAACATCACTTTGTTCTCCTGAATATTGAAAAAGCCAAAAAAACATTTGTTGTCGTGAAAGTTGATGATGGGCACGATCGACATGTGATGCGATATATGTTAGTCTAAGTTGTTGAAGACCTGTAGCTTCTTCTTGGCAAGCATCCGGGTTGATGGCATCCCGACAACGTTGATGGCGAACTCGAGGGCAAGGCAGTTAGCGACAGTAGCGAACTCCGGCGTAGTCAAGGGCGAGGCGGGGAGCGGCGGCAAGCAACGGCGACAAGGCAGGGCGGAGGAGAGGAGGGGAAGTGGTTGGGAACTTGAGGGCCCAACTCGCGAGCTAGGGCGCGGATCTGGAGCCCGACGTTGTCGTGAAGGGTGTAGTCGCGGGTAGGAATGAGGCTTGAGAGCTTGAGAGAGAGAGGAGAGAGGAGATGAGAGAGAGAGGGGGGGGGAGATGAGAGCCCGACGTCGTCGTGAAGGGCGTAGTCGCGGGCAGGAATGTGGCTTGAGAGCTTGAGAGATAGAGGAGAGAGAGGAGAGAGAGAGATGGTTTGAGGGATTGAAGAGAGAGGATAAGGGTAATTTGAGGATTTTAGCTTAGCTGGCATGTAATAATTGCTAAAATTGGGCTGCATTACAAAGTGTCACACTTCAAGGGGTTGATCCACTTGGGGAAACTATGAGGGGGCTCGTCTCATGAAGTTTCTGCTTTTGAGGCCTAGACACATTTTTCCCTTTTCACTTTGTGTTCTGGGTTTCTTTAAAAAAAAAAGCCAAACAATTTATTGGAAATGAACTGGAAATCTATTTCAACAGTAGGGTGAAAATCCTTTTACCGCATTTCTATCCTTGGCCAAACGCATCCCAGGAAGCAAATTTGTGGCGTGGCTGAAGTCTTTTAGTCTGTGCAGGCAAAAATTCAAAATATATAAAAATAATAATGAGGCAAGTACTTGGCAATCCTTTGAGGTCTTCTCCTCCGACCTGCAGTTCCGGTAGTGGCTGAGTGTTCAAAACTCGGATGCTTACCTTTGCTTTTTTAGCCATAACATGGGCTTTACAAAATCGAATCGGAGGTTCTAAGGGGAGACCCCGAGGCCCCCCCCCCCCCCCCCGGCCACCCCTAATTTATTGGTATTCAAAATATATAAAAATAATAATGGTATGATGTTTTTTTTTAATTTCGTATTTCAATTTTTATTAAAATACGCATCATATTTTATACCATACGCAATCTTCTAGATTTGAGGGAAATGGTTGTTTTCACGTATTCTCTATACTTGGAAATCCCCGAACGTTACATGTAGTCAAACAATGTTAAACTTGTAAAGATAGAAGCGGTTAGAGGTAATTAAGGAAAAGTGGATAGAAACGTGAATATTTTTGTCGTTCTTCATTAATAAGAAATTATTATACGCTAAGGTCAAACTAATTTTCCCTCTTCCTTTGACATTGCTCTTCTTCCATCTTCTTCTTCCTCTCATATATAGAGCATCTCACAAGCAAAACATTAACTTTTTGCCTATTTTACCAACAGATATTCGTGATTAAAATTTGCATTTCAAGCATTATCTCAGGTATTCTAATCTTTTCTTTTCATTTGAGTAATTTTGTTTTATGTTAATTTTATATGTTTTATAAGACATATCGGTTTTGAGTGCTCGACCTTTAATCTACTTTTCTATTTCCTAAGTTTTGTAAATGAACTACCATTAGTAAAATTTGTTTGCTTTTCTCTCAAATTAATTTTTGAATAATAGAAACTGAAACACTTTAATTGGAATTTGAATGTTCTTAAAAAGTCTGTAGGCACGTATTTTTTAATATAAATTTTAGTCTCTCTTGAAACTTTTTAGGAATAATTTGGTTCTAATTCAATATTATATATTAAAATGGAAGATCTATTATGTTGAAATTAGTCCACACTATCTAAGTATCTAAAGTTAAAATATTAAGTATGTTTGAAATTTTATGTTATGAAAAAATGGAGAGTGTAAGGTATAAGCAGTTGTTTCGGTTTACAATTTCATATATACAAGTTTAAAGATGTTAATGTGTATCATACCATATTATGAATTTTTTTCAAATGCCAATGACATGGCTCAACACCAACCAAGTATTTCGCTGAGAATTCTCTCTCATCATTATTCATTTGGTTTAAGTTGAACCACGATGTCATTGTTATAAGAGAGAATTCTCTCACATGACAATAATATCTATTATTCTCAAGTCTAAATTCAAAAAGATATTATGTTTTATGATCTAAAAAACCTCGTTTAATGCATCAGTGTGTTTTGAAATAGAACAAATTTTTACTGTAGACTCAAACTAAGTTTTAATTAACAAAATTGACCATTTTTTAATTACCAAAATCGACCCACTTTATGCTACGTAAGCTTAATCTCATTTCCTAATTAGTCGGGGTTGCCAAACCCAACTGTTTAGGAGATTGTTAAACTCCAATTAGAAACCTTAAACCCGATTTTTAATGTTCTAAACAGTCGGGGTTGGCAACCCCGACTAATTAGAAATGTGATTAAGCTTACGTGGCATAAAGTGGGTCGATTTTGGTAATTAAAAAAAAGGTGTCGATTTTGATAATTAAAAGTTGATTTGAGTTTGTTTTGAAAATTTGTTCTTTTGAAATATTCCTACTATAAAGTTGAGTAACTAATAACCTCAGTTAGCTCATTTCTCGACTATGAGATGAATTAATGGAAAGCCGCGACCTTGTTTAGATGTTAGCTTCAAGATACTCCAAAATTATTTAGGTCAAATTTAGAAGTATGAATCTTTATGATGGTCATAATTTTAGAATGGTGAAATTGTATTTTGAAAAGTTTGATAAGGATTGGCAAAAATAGTTACTTCGAGGGAAAAAAAGGTTGAAAGTAACTTTAAACTCCAAGAAATAAATTCAAAATATCCCTTGCTTTTTGCCTTGCAAGTTAAAGACCCTAAAATAATAAATAAATAACAAATAAATAATAATAATGAGCACTCATAGATTTAGACTTGTTTTCCCCATCAAAGCAGAAAATTTTTTGTATCTTAGCAACTATTATTACTATAAGTAATTAGGGCTGAAAAAATTATCATGACGAATAGATTTTTGGACAATTTTTCAAAACCAACCTATTTGGAAATTTAATCTCAGAAAACAACCCCTTTCAAATTTAATTGTAAAAACCGACCTGGTTTCAGCCTTGGCGCTGAAACCAGATCGGTTTTTGTGAAAAAACTTCGGAAACTTCACGGGAGTTGAACTCCCGTGAAGTTTAGTAAAACTGCTAAACTTCACGGGAGTTGAACTCCCGTGAAGTTTCGCGGTTCAAAAAAAAATTGAACTACGAAACTTCATGGGAGTTCAACTCCCGTGAAGTTTAGCGGTTTTACTAAACTTCACGGAAGTTCAACTCCCGTGAAGTTTTGGATAAAAATTTTCAAAAACCGACCTGGTTTTTAGCCTTCGGTTTTTGAATTTTTTTGTAAAAGCGGTTGTTTTTTGAAAATAAATAGTGAAAGAGCTTGGTTTTGAAAATCTGTCCATAGATTTTTAAACAAAACTAACATAAACTTTAAATCTTATGAAATATTATCAGTGAAAATTGTTGAAATCTAAGAGACATTTTGTGGAAATCTAAAAGACAAAATGTACGTGGACATTACTTTGTATGTGGACTATTAATTTCATGTCCTTTTGTATTCCATCATGTATCTATAAATAGTACGATGTATGGAAATGGAATTATAGAATACAAGTTTACATTTTCCCTTCTTCTCTTGTCTCTTGTCTCTTGTTTTATTTCTTTAATATATTACAACACGTTATCAGCACGAGTGGCTCTAGCAGGTTCGTGATCATCGGTTCGTAGTAATAGATTTTTAGGTATACACCTTTTGCAAGGTAATAATACATTCAGCCTTTGTCTATTTACATAGTATCAAGTTTTCCATCAAATGATTATGATTATATTTCAGAATTTAAGCTTCTCCAGTTAACTTCGTGAAAATTAACACAGTGGACTGTCTTGTTCGTCAATTTCTATTTACGCATGCATGAATATACTGATGCATACACAGGCATGTTTTTGGACAGTGGTAGATAGGTGGCTTGCTGAAAATGTTATGTTTCACTCTAAAAAAATTGAAACAAAAACATATGCAGGTCACAAGCAAAATGGTTTTACTGGTGACTTGGAGAAAAGGGAAGTTTAATGTATTCTTGTCCCACAATAATGCCTTTAACATAGTAGTTGAAACAATTGCTTTGGTATATTGAGCGCATTATTTTCAATACATGTAGTCTGTCGTTTCGCACCTATTAATTATGAAGCTAACTTTGCACTAAGTTGAATATGTGCCCTTCTAACATTTATCTCGACATAATGAAAGACTTGTTTTTTCCAAGTTAGTTGAGAATAATTGAACAATTTGAATCTTATTATCATTGGATATGTTATTAAGCATAACACTAGTTTGTGAAAGAAGGCAGTTTGTTTCGTTGTCCTCTATTTCAAGATTTTGTACATATCAATGATTATATTTTTATTCCTGTTAATTGAGAATTAATCTCGTTTTGGAATCGGGACTCAAAAGATGTTTTTCAAAATATGATTATTTGTTACTTATGGAGAGACATTAGTCAGTAGTTTATTACACATGAAATCATCCTATAAATGAACTGCTCATCAGGAATTATTGCTAACGAATACATGTCAGGAGCAACTCACAGACTGTGAAGTCTATTATTCTGTTAAGTATTATTCCCTTGTGTCCCTAGCTATGTTATATTCACTTCCAACACCACAAAAGGTGACCTAGGGCTAGATTGTAGCCTAGAAGTTTATGTAGCCTACTATATTTGATGAAATGCTTAAACCATAGCCTAGAAGTTTATGAATCTTATTATATTTCACTGTGACTTGTGCCTCATTATTTCAATGAGTTACTGAATTTCCTTCATTTCACATTTTCTTATGTAATTAAAATTTAAATTTCTAAACCATTGATGCATGGCTAGAGCCTAGGTCTTAGATGCTTGCTTAGCTTATTTTTGGGAAACTTGAGAGTATCTATTTAACGTTTGAATACTTCCAAACAATTATTACTTATGGATATAATATTGAAAGGGAACCTCTTTCACATTTTAATTAAGGCAAAACAAGGTGAAAAACATCATGTCAGTTTGCCTGAAGCAAACATAACTTTGAAATATAACAATTATGAAGATAATCTGTTGAATATGGGAGATGAATCTGGCAACCTTGAGTTTAGAAGAAAGAATAGCACAATCTGGTTATGCCTTTGTTTAATTTTTACTTGCTTGAGTTTGTGATGGTCATTGATCGTCCGAGCATTAAAAATTTTATGTGAATTTTAATATCAGACTAGTTTGTCAGAAGCAAACATTTGAAAGATAAGATTTATGAAAATCTCTAGAAAAAGGAGCTTGATGTTTTTGGTGATTATGTGTGATCTTATTAAAATGTGAATATTTTTTTCCCATGCACTAATCTTTCATCCCCATGATTAGTGCACTATGAATTATTACTTGGCATCAAACGTTTATTTTTTTACTGGACACACCTGTGATTTTTTTTATATCTCTTAATTCTTTAAGTATATTTGCCCAGAAGGCAAACACTTTAAAATTTTCTAAGACATGAAAAATTAAATGCCTCAGTGAAAAAGTATTCACTTTTCTGGGCAATCCCTGAAGGATCGCCTTGATCTATGGAAACCAATAATCTTCCCTCAAACGCAACTGGCAGACTGAATCAGAATTATTTGGATTTTAAATACATGACTGAATATGATTCAGCTCTGTACCAAATTATCTAGCAGCTGAAACTCTGTAAGCAGAACATTACAGACAGTGATAAAATTGATCAAAATTTTTTTCCTATTCCACGTAAATAATATTGTACTCCAGCAGCAGTACATGACCAAGAATCAAACTTAGCATTCTGAATTGATTAGTAGTCGCAGAGAAGCACAATCAATTGATGATTAAAAATCACAATGTTAGACTAGTTGGCTTACTAGTTGTGTTTAGAGCACATGCTACAATTCAGAAAATTACTTATACGCGTGGACAAGGAAGAGGCTATGAACATAGTAGGAGATCTTATCCTGTAGCCATTTTTTTGGATTTTAAATCCTCGACTGAATGCAATTCAACAAGTAACCTTGTACTCTTACAATAGTACAACTAAAAGCATTATGAACTAATCCTTGCATTAGTAGTTGTTTAAAACACAACCAGATGTTGTGAGAAACCATAATGCAAGTTTAATTGGTTCAGTCGTAGTGCCTGAAGCACATGTCATAATTAAAACTAATATTCATAAACTTGGACGAGGAAAGGTAGTGGACATTGAAGTGGATCCTATTGAGGTGGTCAAGGTAAGCTATTTGTTTTTTCTATATTTGGATTATATGCATTTGTCAGATAATTTTAATTTATCTTGATTTTGCTTTAAACTCTTGTGAACCTATGTGGTTTTTATTCATATGTGTATATTTTATAATTTATCTGACCTAAAATACACCATGTTGCGATGAGTTTGAGATTTAGGGACCCAAATTTTTTTAAACTCTGGCATGAGCGATTGGGTCATCTTGGGTAAAATATGATTTGTCGGATTTTCTTAAATTAAATGGGGCATTCAAACCAAATCCGACCAACTGCATATCACAATTTTCCCCATTTACCTAATACGTGGTGAAGAAGTGAAACATTTCCCATCTGCGTATTCTTTATTTGCAGTCCATATTTCTATATCACCACCATAGCGTCCCTCTATAGGACCTCAGTGAAGGTACATACATTATTTATGAAACTCCGTCAATAATTTAGTATCTATGGCCCATGTTAGGGGATCAATTTATAATTTGGTACGCTGACTGTATTTTTATTGAAGATCAATTCTCGACATTAGGGGGAGATTAGTGCCCAAAATACAAAATAATGTTAAGAAATTCCATTGGTGAAAAAGATCTTCAATATTTATATCCACGTACTAGTCAAACTGAACCAGAAGTTCAAATGATAATATGCTAAGAAAAGAGTGACTAAGTCCCATATTCATGTTGAATATATCATTGATGATTTGGTATGCCAGAAGCATATTGTGCCAGAAGCATATAAAACATGTTAGTGTAAAAGATAAAAGTCCGCGGCAAACTAAATTCTATATAGAAAGACAGTCACTCCCATAACCTCCGGAAGAGGTTCATCCTGAAGATGGAATCTCCAATAAATTGCACGTGCACTTGATAATCATAATATTGGAGATGCGGAACGGCCAAATCCTATTGTTAAGGAAAATGACAAGGATTTGGTTAACATAAAATAAGAATTAAAGTGGCCACGAATTTGTGAAAAAAGGAGAAATATATAATATAAATATAAAAGTTGTCGACAACATAGTTGCCTCTATAGTTGCTCTTACTATCTCCAAAATTAATCTGGATCCAGAACCTATGTCGGTAATAGAGTGCTTGAAGCACTCGGACGAGGTGAGATGGAAGTGGCAATTGAGGCTGAGCTGAACTCGCTAAAGTATTTTGAACCTGTAGTTCATATATCCCTGCAGGATATAAATAGGTCTTCGTAAGAAAAATAAATAAGAATTATAAGGTGGTGAGATATAAAGCGAGATTCATAGCTCAATGGGTTCACGCAGAGACCCAACATCGATTTAGATGTAAAATATTATCCTATTAGTGATTGTATTACGTTCCGTAAGTTAATACCTATGGCAGAAACTATGAATTTATATATGCAGTATATGTACGTCATGACAAAATTTTTATATGAGTCATTAGACGCTAATATGATTATATGAAAGTCCATGATGTACTTAAACTGAATTAAGAGAAAACGAGAATCGCAACATGCATAGCATTAAATTATGAAGGTCGTTATACGACTTGAAATAGTCGGGTAGAATGTGGTATAACCGACTGAGTGAGTTCTTCCTGAAGAGAAGATATGCAAATAATGATGTATGCCCTTGTGTGTTTATAAAGAAATTCAAAAATGGTTTCTATATTATATCAGTCTATATTAATGATATAAATGTTATTAGAACGCACAAGGAGCTTACAGAAGCTAGCTCATGCCTAAAGACGGAGTTTGAAATGAAAGACTTGGGAAAAACCAAGTTTTGTCTTGGCCTGCAGATCGAGCATTTTCCTAGAAGGAATTTTTATACACCAGTCAACCTACGTGAAAAAGGTTTTTGGAAAGATTTTATATGGATAAATCTCATCCACTTAGCAAACCAATGGTCGTCCGGACCCTCGAAGTGGATAAAGACCCATTTAGACCCAAAGAAGATAATGAAGAAATATTAGGGCCAGAAGTTCCCTATCTGAGCGCCATCAGAGCACTTCTCTATCTCGTAAATTACACCAGGCTTGATATTGCATTTGCGGTAAACTTGCTAGCAAGGTATGGTGCTCATCCTATAAGGAGGCAATGAAATGGCGTTAAACATTTCTTTCGCTATCTTCAAGGTACAAAAAATCTTGGACTATTCTATAAAAGAAATTAAGATATGACATTGGTGGGCTATTAGGATGTTGGCTACATGTCTGATCCCCATAACGCCAGATCCCAGACTGGTTATGTTTTTCTCTGTGGTGGTACTGTCGTTTCTTAGAGGTCTGTTAAGCAGACCATGGTGATTACTTCTTCTAACCACTCAGAGATTATTGCTTTATATAAGGCCTCACGAGAATGTGTATGATTAAGATCGTTGATACGACATAATTGTGGCTCGTGTGGTCTAACGAAAGATGATATTCCCCCCTGTCCTTTATGAGGATAATGTATCTTGTGTTGCACAAATGAGCAGTGGATATGTAAAAGGAACCATGACAAAACATATTACGCTAAAATTCTTTTATCCACATGAGCTCCAAAAAGAATGACGAAATCACCATCGAAAAAGTTCGCTCAAGTGACAATCTTGCAGATTTGTTCACAATATGCATAGGCTTGAAAGACTATCTTCTTCAGGGGAGCAAATTCTTAAAGAACAATCCTGAAGATTCGGCCCTGAAGGTCTATTATCATAATTTGCCTCTTTTCGCTAAGTTTTGTCCCACTGGGTTTTTCTTAGCATAGACTCAGAAGATTGTCATCATCAGGGAGAGCGAATTTTTAACGCAATCCTGAAGATTTGTGCCTTGAAGGACTATAGTTGTACTTTTTTTTTTCCTTTTGCTAAGTTTTGTCCCACAGGGTTTTCTTAGCTAAATGTTTTTAATGAGGCAACTAATGCAACACAAGTTTGAATCCCGAAGATTTATAGTTGTACTCTTTTTCCCTTTGCTAAGTTTTGTCCCACAGGGTTTCTTAGTTAAAGGTTTTTAATGAGGCAACTAATGCAATAAGAAACTTCTAATGTCGTGTACTCTTTTCCTCGACTAGTTTTTATCCTACTGGGTTTTTCTAGCGATGTTTTTAACGAGGCATTGACATCTCGAAGTAATGTCCAAGGGGGAGTGTTAAAATCTAAGAGACATTTTGTGAAAATCTAAAAGACAAAATGTATGTGGACATTACTTTGTATGTGGACTATTAATTTCATGTCCTTCTGTATTCCATCATGTATCTATAAATAGTACGATGTATGAAAATGGAATTATAGAATACAAGTTTATATTTTTTCTTCTTCTCATGTCTCTTATCTCTTGTTTCATTTCTTTAGTATATTACTAACAAAAATAACGAGGAATGATTCATATTGATATCATGCGAATGTCAAGGTGACAATTTTGCAGTAATAAAAGAAAGAAGCGAAGCATTTCACTGACATTAAAAAAAAAAAGAAAATAGCTTATATATATAATAATTGATCTGACGCCCGAAACGAAGGACCTTCCACTATTTCTTCCCCCTTCTATTTAAACCCCCCTGCCATTTTCACCCTCCAATATCGCAGGGGGGAAAAGAGAGAGAAAAAGAAAAAGAAGAAGAAAATCACTAATTTGCTCCGCCATTCTCCGGCGACTGATCGCCGGCGGAGAGTATTTTCCGGTGAGATTCCATCGGTCAACCGCCTCTTTGATGTTCTTGTTTCGCTTAGCTCTAATTTTCTTTTTCTTTTTTTTCCTTTGAGTTTCTCGAGTTGTGTGCATAATGCAGGGCTTTTAGTTCTTCGATGAGAGTGAACTCGGCTTTCGAGCTTCGAGTTTCGTCGATTCCTGTTTTGTTCTTGGTTGTTTGTTTGCTTTAGATTCGAGGGTTTTGTAACCCGTGCTCGATTTCGAGCGGCGTTTTGGTTTTTGAGACCTGGGTTTACTCTGTTTCTTGATTGTTTTGCCTGTTTTTACTATTTTTTTGTTCTGTTTTTGTATTTCTTTGGATTTTTTGTAGTTATTTTCTTCCTCTGATGAAAATTTTGCCATTGGGTTTTTTTCTTTGACCTCTGAAGTTGTCCTAAAATTTCTCTTCGTTGTTCGTGCCTGTTTGAATTTCATAGAAATTCCTTTTTTATATTTTTTTTATTTTTATTGTCCTTTTTATTTTCCTTTTCTTGGTGTATTCTGAGTGGGTGTTTGAAGAGCGGTTTAATCTCCAGTGAGACTCCTGCTCAATTGATTTTTAGGCGATTTTTCAATTATTATTTTTCCTATTTTTCATAGAAAGTTTATTAGAAGCTTTATTTTCCTAAGTAATGTCCGTCATTTTTTATTCACATCTTTGTTATCTCTGATGGGATTGTTCTTTTTGAATAATTAGGGGTTGGCTTGTTGCAGTATAAATTTCAAATATAAATATGATTTATTGTTTATTTATTTGTTGTAATTTTTATGGCTTGTGGGCGTTAACTAGCTTCACTAATATTTCTAGATATTTCTAGAGTTTGTAAAAAGTACGTTTGATGACAATATCTATTTCCGGATATATACATGTGTGTAGTAGTTTCTATAGATATGATTGGTAGCAAAATTAAAATTTAAATAGCCTTGCATTCGAACAATTTTTTTGCTATGTGCACATTGTTGATTGATTCATCGGCAACGCGAACTGAACCGTGCGCATTATTGATTGATTCATGGGTAATGCGAACTGAACTACAAACACTCTACTGCTTTGGTTTTGCATTGCAAGACACAAAAATGTTGGATCATAGAGGGTGTCATTTCTGATAAAAATCCTCGAGCAAGTATCTATCATTTTGTGTCTTGTACAAAAGAAGAATATTGAATTTGTGATACAGTTAGCATTAATCTTGATTCATAGAAGTGCAATTATCTCTTTCTAATGTTTTATACTTTCATAATATCTAATAATTTGCACTTTGTTATGGCTTGTTTTTTTAGTACCCGACTATATAAATCATATCTTAGTAAACTCTCAAGTTCTTCGCTTTCTGGTTCTTCCTTGGCCACCTATCTAGAATGAGCTTGTCCTATACCTGGATTACCAGATCTAGATTGTTAGCTTCCTTTACAATTTCATCAGATTTTAAACAAGCTATGGATATAGTATAAATATTCAGGTCAAGGGTCTGCCCGAAACTCCTGAACTAATTTCTTACATGTAAAGTAATGAGTAAAAGTGAATTTTATTCGTAGGACCTTTCTTTTAGGGGTGTTTGGTTGCACAATTTTATAGAAAAGTTTTCTCAAAATGTCTGACAATGACAATTCTGTAATTAAAAATTTTCTATAGATTTCTGTAAATTGTGTTTGGTTCAAAAAAAATTACAGAAATGTTTTCTGTAAAGTACATAAAAGTACCAAAATTTACAAAAAATCAATTTCCTCTCAAAATGGGCAGAAATCACCCAGAAATCTGACACCACATTGACATTTTTCTATAAAGTTAGCACTTCTCTATAAGTTTAAGGGGTGTTTGGTTCAATTTCTACAAATAATAGGAAATCTTGCTATTTTCTATAAAGTTATGGGCCATTTTCTTGTTTTGAACCAAACAAGCAAAGTTCAAAAAATAAGAAAATTGATACTTTTTGACTTCTCAAAACTTTTCCTATAACTTTTTTAAGAAATACAAGGAAATCATATTTTGGATGGAAAACATTTCCTATAATTTGTAGAAATTGAACCAAACACCCCTTACTCTAACTTTGCTTCGAGAAGTACATTCATTGGAAAAGAAATGAGCATTAAACTTTGAGGATTTAAGAAATTCCAACTTTAATCTTCTTTCATGTCAAAGATGCTTCTATCTGATGAGTCAAGAGTGCTATGCAAATAGGAAAATAGGGAAAGGCTCCTAAAAATCAGAAGAAACTCTTTCATACTTTTCCCAAACAGATAATCAAGGGGGAGTTGTACTTCAAACAATTAACTTCGATCATTTAAGGTGGAGCAATATAAATAAGATATTCCACGAACATTGGGAGTCAACCCTGTGCGTTGATTGATAAGGGAAACTCAGGAGAGCTAATTTAGGGTCATGATAATGTGAACAACATTAGGCCAAAAAAATCCTACGGTAGTTATAAAATAAATATATGGTCAGATGTTATTGTTTTCCTTGTTTCTCTGAAACTTCAAAGAACATATTTTATACAAACATATTGGTAGATTTTCTTTTGTTTGATTTTTTATTCTTTCTTTCTTTTTATTTTTGCCTTTTGTTTCGACATACTTCTGTCTTTGCTTTGGATGTTTCATTAACCTCGTAGGAATGATACGACGAGGGTCTTGTGTAGTTGATTATTCGGATACATGATTTCTATAAAAGTTGATTGTAGATCTCGTGGGGTTTTCATTGAGCAAGCTTTTGGTATGTTATTTCCCTTTGTTAGCTCTTTATTGTACACCCTAAAATGTTGCTTTTAGTTTCTTACTGACGATATTCATTTAAATTCTTTTATCGAAATATACATGTTTATCCTGATATGCTGCAATACAAGTGGCCTTTGAAGATCTATCATTATTGGGTAATCACTTATGCAGATTTTGCACTAGAGTGCTATGATTTTTCCAATAAATAACTAGGGATTATGGTGTACTAATGCTTATTGCTTCTTTCAATCGGGAAATGAACCAAAGAAACATATTAGGAACTAGGAAGCAGCTGATCTATATTATGTTATCAATTGCATAATTATAACAACCAGACTTTTTATTCTTCTAGAGTTAATTTGTTTTCAGATTCTTCTATTATTATGTTTCTAAAGCACAAGGATTGGAAATAAATTTTGATTGTTTTTACTATTTAATTTTATCTTTTTGATAAACCTTTAGCAAGGACATGCATTCATAATCTTTTCTTTTAAAACAAAGCAAATTCTTGAACTTTCATTCTCCAAATATTGTGCTCTACAATCTTATTGCTAATTTTTCAAATAATTTTGACCTCTAGAACGGTAGAAGTTTGATCCATATCTCTAATTCACAGGGATGAGTCTTATAAGCGTATGGATTCATTGGTGCACATGAGAAGAATATATAATTTTTCTTTCCATTTAAAAAATGAGTAAACTTTATATTGATAGTCTACCTGTCAACTTATTTTTCTTATAGTTCCATAGGGAGTTTGCATCATTATGATAGAGCATAAAATTTTTATAACAAGCCATCAGGTAGGTCTTATCAGAGGTGAACTGAAAATGTAGAAATAAGTCAATTAGGCATTTAATAATCCCTTGCTGCGGACTTTAAGTTGTTGGTGAAAACAAAGCAACTTTTTGTTGAGGATACTGAACAGAACATAAGAATTGTTCCCTATGAATTTATATCGATGTTGACGTAACCAGTGAATGAGGCACAATCGATTTGTTAGTTATATATATTTGGTGACTATTGGCAAAATATACCTGAATAACTGAAAAAAATAGAAGCCTAATAGAGCTAGAAAAAGAATGTCAACATGACCTGAGTCAGGGCTATGACGGAGCTTTTGTGGGAGTTACTTCTACAATAAATCATCATGGAGATAAAAATTTGATAAAGTGAGAATTTGTAATTGAGAAGCTTGTAATCTGTAATCATTATCATCGCACTGGAACATGTTTGTGGAACCCATAAATTAATATGTTCACCCTTTTGACTTGTTTATGGTTTACATAGATAATACATAATTTCTATGGAGCAGAGTAACAGCCCTTAGATTTTTATTAACAGGTCATGTTGTTGACATCCACTTTAGGTGAAGCCAGCTCTGAGACATCAATGTTAAGACTGAGTTGCGGAAATACACATATCAATAATAAAGGACCTGTTGTAGCCTATGTTACTTAGGTGATAGACACCTTCCAAAGAAGATACATCTGCAATTATACTAAGTGCTTTTTACATCCATTTACTACTGAAAACAACAACTACAATCATGGAAATGGAATAGCTGCAAATGTCTGCTCCTTATTTAGAGTCTTATCATACATGATGTCTTCCATCAAAGTGAAACTCTTAGCAGCTGTTCGAGCTTTGAATTTTTACTTTGGAAGCATCAAAGCACTTGGTAATTTATTTAGCCACTTGCAGGTATTGTGGGGGTAAATTCAAGCAAGGAAGGGAAATAAGTTTTGTTTATTTATCTTCTTAGTTGCTGCCAACACTAATGTTTGAAAAGGTTGAGCCTTAAGACCAGATCTTTCTGCTTGTGGTAGTTTTATTGTGATACACTTAAAACAGAAAGTTGTAGAGGAACTAGAAACTATATGCTAAATGCGGTGGCTTTATGGCTATCACAAGATTTGTGGATGTGGTTATATATTGGAAATAAATGGAGGTATTTTGCACTCTTCTACGTAAGATAATCTTGCATCATGTACTAGCTTTTCTTGCAAGGTTTTAAATTGTAGTTCAAATTTGGACTCATTCCCTCATGTATCTTTTTTTTGGGTGCTCAGTGGTTCGGACTTAGTTTATATATTGTGACATATATAATTTCAAATACCAATATACTCTAATGAAGTGTTCTTTACTCTGTCATTTTCTGAACTTAATCCAGCTTTCCCCTACTACTACTTACCCTGCAATGCTTTGTGCAATCTGAGTCATGTGGGATGCTAATATCCTAGCTTGTGGGATACTTCCTCTCCCTCTCTTAAAAGTGCAGTTACTGTCAGTTGTTGCTCCCTAGTTCCTCCTCTCTCTTAAAATTTAGTTTTTTATAATGCTCTGTCTGTTGCTCTCTCACCTGTTCCCCTCCTTCCCTCTGATAAGATGTTAGTACTTTGCTTAATTGTTTGTGCTTTTAAAGTTTTGATTACTCCATATTTTTCTAGGCATTGTTAGAGCCTTTTCCCCCTTAGATATTAGCTGAATGGATATTTAACTCTTCTAAAATTTTGGCTGCACTTATTCTTTATTTGGTATTGCTAAAGCTCTTTATGAGTTTTCTTCGTATATCTATAAAACCACTTATCTCTTCCTTTCCTTGTATTTTGGTTTTGGTTTCTTACATTTTGTTCTTCTAAAGGCTACGTGCATGGTTAAGGAAAGGTATTATTATTATTATTATTATCTGTGGTGAAATAGTATGACAGGAATTTTACTAGTTTATAGTTAATTCTATTGTTTTTTGTGCTGGCATATATGATTTTGTAGACATTTATTTGAGTTCTCCTGTTTTCAGAGACTACACTTGCAGCTTTTTGGATTATGGAAAAATGTGTGTATAAGAATAATGGTTTTGCATATGTGATCCTTGCTATTTTTAGCAAGTGGAGTGGAACATTCTCTTCCTCTAGAAAAATGTTTCTTATACACCAGCTGTATGAAGATTGCATTACCATAAAATTAGCACTTGAGTAGTAGATGGTTCTCCTTTCTGATTGTGTTCCATATCATATCTTTTCTTCCAGCTCTCTTATTGACAATTCCTGAACTTTCCATAAAATTAGCACTTGAGTAGTAGAGGGTTCTCCTTTCTGATTGTGTTCCATATCGTATCTTTTCTTCCAGCTCTCTTATTGACAATTCCTGAACTTTCAGGTTTTAGTGTTGTCTGATACTAAAGTTTGTGTCCAATTGTGTATTTCCTCACTGATGGTTACTATTCAGGCTAGAGCATTCAAGTTATTTTTAACCATGATTACAGGACAAGTGAGTTCGGTTTCCGACGCAAATGAGTCACAGCAATGGCAGCAGCAGGAGTGCATCTTCTGCTTCCTCTTCTGAAGCGGGGAATGGTAATCAGTCAGTTGGAGGTATAGTTAATGAAGGATCTGATACTGGTGGGAGCAGCTTAAGCCTTGATCAGTTGAATCGGAAAGTGGCAGATACCCATATAGATTCTACAGAAGAGGGCTGGGAAGTAGTTGCTAGGAAATCCAAGAACCAAGCTGTTTCTAATGCAGAACCATGGGGATCTTCAACCGTCACTCATAATGCTTGGGGTCATTCGGAGGGGATACAAACAAAAGGCTGGGGTAGTTGGGGTAATAGTAGTGGAAGCGAAAGGAAACCTAGGAGTAACTGTGCTCCTGCAGTTGATTCTCGTAAGCCGGCTGGTAGAGGAGACCCCAAGACCCAGCAATCAAGTAGGGGATGGGAAGCAGCCTACACAGCGTCACCTCGTCCCGTACCTCCACCACTACACGATGGATGGAAATGGGCAACTAGAGGTGGCTCCTTAACTCATCTCAAGACCCAAGAAGAAAGTGCATATGATCCTGAGTACGCCATGGTAAATGAGAAACCAGATGATGTCTCAAATGATGATGAAGATGATGATGATTCTTCGATGGATGATAGCGATTCTGATCTGAGTGATGACATTGACTCTGATGCAAGTGAGAAGAGTCATGAAACGCGAAAAAGGAGTAAATGGTTTAGAAAACTTTTTGAAGAAATGGATAGACTTAAGGTGGAGGAGATAACTGATCCAAATAGGCGCTGGCACTGCCCAGCTTGCCATGATGGTCCAGGAGCTATTGATTGGTACAGAGGTCTCCAACCTCTGTTAGCACATGCAAAGACAAGAGGAGCCCGAAGGGTAAAGCTTCACAGGGAGCTTGCCGTACTTTTAGAGGAGGAATTTGGAAGGAGAGGAATGTCAGGCGTACCAGTGGGTGAAGTATTTGGTAAATGGAAGGGTCTATGCAAGACAACAGCCGATCATGAAATAGTCTGGCCGCCTATGGTTGTTATTATGAACACATTACTTGAAAAAGATGATAATGATAAGGTACATTGTTTCTTAAATTACATAGTTTTCTCTGAACTTTAGCCTTCGTTCAATTTTCACTTGACCGCGTCATCTTTTGCATGTTGATTTGTAATGAACATCATGTAGCTGAAGTTCTACTGTCTTGCACATTTAGATCATTATTTTTCTTTCGGCACACATATGTTTATTGAGATATCTATTTTATTGTTCGATGTCTACTCTGTCATTTGCTTCATGAAGCATGTCTGAAACCTTGGAACTTCCTGGCAACCTGTAACAGTACTGTAGAAATATTTCTTTTGTCAGAAAGAAGAAGCATTTTATCTTGTACAAGTCTAAACCGGTGGATAGCCATTTTTCATTTTTCAGAATGAAGAATCATTATTGTGTTGAAGTATAAAATGATGGTTATTCATATACATCCCTGATTAGGTTTTCTTTTTCTTTTTTAATTTTTTGTTCCTTCCATGAAGTTTGAAATATCTCCTGTTAAAACCTATTGAGCATGTTGTATTGGCTATTAAGACAAATTTTGACTCTTTACACCAAGTGCCAACTCTTCAGAAACGTGCATTTCAAAATTGCTTACCTTTTTCTGACAGTATAAAGTTATTGCAGCATAAGGGTGCAAAATAAAAGATTGGTAATGTCAATAGTGCTATGGTCATGTGCATAAATTGAACGTTGAGTTATTTTTCTCAGAAATCAATTAAAGATTGATGAACTTGAGTTTACTCCACAGGCTGAGAATCCTTTTTCATGACACTGCCAGAGCCCTAGATTTGTTCTCTTCTTAAGAAGCTGGAATAATATATAGACAATATACAGATTAAAAGAGAGGAACAGTGACAGCATAAGAAAGAACAACCTTTAAGTTGTTTGCTTCTGTGGGCCTGTAATTTTAGTGTTTTTATAGTGCAAACAGAGGTACTAGTTTTGTCAATCTGAAGAGTTTGTTTCATTTAGAAATCCGGATGGTATGCTTGCATCTTCCACCCCTCACCCTCCACCTCCACCTCCACCTTCTTGTCCAAAGGCTTAGTGAGTCAGACCATATGCTTTTCAATTTTATAGCAAAAAAAAAAAAAAAAGAAGAAGAAGAAAGAAAGAAAGAAATCCTGGATCAGATTTATTATGGTGTAAACAAAGCAAAATTCTGCATTTATGTAAGGATTAGAGAACAGTTCTTGATCATCATCCCCTTGCTCTCCTGTCTACACCTTATTAGAAATTGAACGTTGCTAGTCAAGGAAGAGTACCAGTGCTATGATATCATCTAAGAGAACATTGAACATGTGAGGTCAAAGAGTAATGCCGATGTTATTCTCTCATGTAGAAGAAGATTTAATATTTCCATTCAACCTGGTTAAGAGTGACAGTAATGATTAAGTTCAAAAGGAAGTATTAGAAAAACTTCAAATATAACTACTATTCTAATATGATGTAAGGAAAAATTATGTTTGGAAGCACCACTTCTAGACTAACTGCCTATAGGCATGGTGATCTCTATAAGACTATAACCAACTTTATAGATGCTTTGTTAATTGTAAGATGTATCTGTAAATCCATGAACTACATTTACCCTTTGCAGACTCCCTAGCAGTGGAGACTATGGGCATGGTGATCTCTATAAGCTTATAACTAACTTTCTAGATGCTTTGGAGACGTATCCATAATCTATGAAATACAATTACCTTTTCCAGTCTACCTAGCAATGGATATAATTTACTCAAAGGCATGGTTGGTATGCTAATTTAGTGGCTTCTAATGAGGAGGAATGTATAATCTTGAATTAACAAAAGATTAATTTTAGTAGCATGCAAGATTTCCTATATTGAAGAGATTGTAGTATTGTTTCGCATATATGTTATTAACTTGCAGCATAGGGTTTGTGATGAACTTGTAACTTGGAATTTTTGCTTTGAGCAGTTTTGAAGCATGAAATGAGTCGGATTACAGATTATGTTTGAGATTAGGGTACAAGGATAATCTAAGCTAAGCTGTTAGGAAATCCTTGTAATTTCTATGTTAAAACCATTCATATCCAATTGTTTCTATATGTTGATTGGATATCTTGTTGATGGACATTTGCTTAAATTGAAATGGATTGTCTTGTTATACATGGCATTAAAACATGGACTAATTGTATACCTGTCCTGATTGGTATAGCAATAAGCCATAATAATTGGCTTCCTTGATGTTATTAATTCTTTTCTGATAATGCAAGAAAAAAAGGAGCTCTAATTGCTTTATTTTTTATGTTATTCTTTCACTACATACATTGAAAACTTTGTACTTGGTATATAGTTTTTGTATTCATGTTTATGACTTTTTAATTATCATTGTGTACTTTGGTTTGCCATAACTACAGTGGATTGGCATGGGCAATCAAGAGCTTGTTGATTATTTTAGTGACTACATGGTCCTAAGAGCTCGCCATTCATATGGTCCTAATGGTCATCGAGGAATGAGTGTCCTAATATTTGAGCAGTCTGCAACGGGTTATATGGAGGCTGAGAGATTACACAAGCAGTTTGTGGATGAAGGAAGAGATAGGGATGCCTGGGAACGTTATAGACTGCCATTCTATCATGGTGGACAACGACAGCTGTATGGATTTCTTGCAAGAAAAGAAGATATGGACACATTTAACCAACATTCTGCAGGTGTTCTTGCTGAAATCTAGTTTTTCTTTGGTTATGATTTATAATATACATCTAATAGCTTCATATTTATCTAACTTAACATGACCCTTGAATAGCACTAAAAGAACTATGTCGGTTTGTTCTTTCATTATTGATATTGGTTCCTGTCTGCTTCAACACCTCCTAAACTGAAAAAAAAAAAAATAATATATATAT
>BQKN01062746.1:232879-305492 GCA_022839385.1 Asparagus kiusianus | reverse complement strand
ATATTTATTTTCAGATCCGGCGTAGCTCCCTGTTAGCTGACTTTTGGATTGAGCTTTTGCCTAAGAGGCGTTATATGGAGAGCCTCTTCTTGTTAATGTTACCTCAAGTTCAGATGCATTAAATTTCTATTATACCAGCATCAATGATATATGAGTTAATTTCCAAGCGTTCTTCCTCACTTCATTTCTTTTTACAAGTGAAAAGGACCAACAGTACGATTACTTCAACTTTCAGCTAGATTGATTTGCTTGTAACATTAGCATAGACGATTTAAAAGATACCTCTCACGCTACAACAACCAACTTATTCTTGTTTAAAGAAAGGAATTTCAGCACCAAGATACTTCATGCGCACTATCAATTCACCAGTTAATTATAGATCGAACTCTGAGACTTAATCAATGAATATGGCATGCTAAGCCATCCTGCTGCTAATGAAACAAACATTTGTTCCTAAGTTTTGGTCAAAGGTAAAGAGTGCGTACGCCATGATGTCTTTGTATCCTAGATGTTGATCGTATACATTTACTGTACAGTGTACGTGAACCGGTGTAACTACGTTACCAACATGCCAATGTAGCAATTTGGTAATATGTTTCAGCAGCCTACTGTCTTCAATTAGTATCCTCAGCTTATGAAGATACTTTTCACGGTAGCTTTTTCAAGTTTCATTCTTCTTTAACCACATTATAATTTATAGTATCTATTTTTATCCTTCGATATATCTAAACGACAACTTTGTTGTACAAACTATTAAGGAATACCAGGAAAATGAAATTTCAACGTAAAGCAAGACTAAGAGTTATGCTGTAGACCACATAAAAAAGCACCCCGATAAGGCACCCAGCCAAAAAAAAGAGGAAGAATCGCGAATATTTTCAGTATCTAACAAATATTCACTGTTCCTGGCTCATAAAACTGGCAACTATTGTACCCTTTTCTACTTTAATAAAACACATTCTACAAACATAGCTGCAACAAAAACAATATCTTTTTTCATTATATAACAAATATCCACTGTTCTCTCCTTTTGTTTCTCCTGGCTCATACAACTGGCAACTATTGTACCATTTTCTACTTTAATCTTGGTTTGCTTTGATCTACCTATAGTCGTTGCAGCTCTTTTTAACTGCCCTTCTGTCATACTAAACTGCAGGTTCATCCTCATTATCTTCAGTTCACTCTCTCCAACTTAAGAGTCTTGTTTCAACTTATTCAGACTTTAGATGCTTTAGTTTAAATGATGCCCAAGCTATTAGCTACATTTGAACAGAAAATATTTACAAGGAAAATTATTCTACTTCGTATCTAAAGTAGAATAATTTATTTTGGTAACATGTTCAATATTTGTAGAAAATATTTTAGAAACCGTGCTTTGCACGGGTCTAAATACTAGTAAGTCTAATAATAAAAAATTAAATGCAAGTCTGACCTCATCTCGATGAGAAATCTCTACTACCACCGCTCGCTGCAGGCTGGCTACGTGCAAATAGTTGATGCACTAAAGCCTCAAGTTCAGCAGTCTTCTGGGCTTGTGCGTTCATCTGCTCGGCTTGTGCGTTCATCTGCTCGGCTTGTGAGGCAATCTGCTCGGCTTGTGAGGCAATCTGTTCGGCTTGCACAGCTACTGTCTCCTTTAAAGCCATGACCTCAGCATCTCGCTCAGCTGACTTTGCAAGAGACCTGGTAGATGAACTCCCTCGAAGGTGGATCCCATACCCCTTCAGGTAACCTGGCCTCCTTCCAAGTACCTCAATGGAGACCTCAAACTCATTCATCGGGGATGTAACTTCGGGCTGAGATTGTTCGATAGTCTTGTTGACTAATTGCTCCTGTCATTTTTAAAGATGTAAGATCCATATCATTTTTAAGTTTTTTATAGATTGATTTAGCAAAAGTAAATTGAACATACGTACATAGGTATCTTGTGCTTTCTCGTTTACCCATACTTTCTTTTTTTGGTAGTGGGTTTCCTTGTAAAATTCCGGAAAAGATGGAGCTTGCCCATCATTTTTTGATTTCTGTAATTTAATAAATTTATCATTATGGTTGTTAATAACTATTTATAGTCTATTTATTTAAAATGTAAAAACTTATAAAGCAAAACTTACGATTAGTGATATCGCTGCTGCAAATGATCGGGAACCAGATATATGATTGTAGGGCAACTTTGATCGACTCTCCTTCGCTTTATAAGATTTTGTCTAATAACCAATATAAAATATATTATTATAATATATCACAACAAATAAAATTAACATGACAATTTAATAAAGTGATTTGAGATATATACCTTCCATTCTTCAGTTTCCCACACATCGATCATCGATACCCAATCATTGGGCTCCACACGCTTCGGTGGATGGTTCTTGGGATCAGGTACTCCCTTCTCTATTAAACCAAGATAGTAGGCGTGCAACTCATGCTTCCAATTTCTATATATACTCTGACACTTTTTCTTTATGGAATCTTGGATGACTAGGTCGTTCTCATAGTCCCCGACATCAAATCTTTGCTACAAGTACAGTTAAGCATGAATATACATATAAGCATGAATATCCTTCTGTAAGCATGAATATACATATAAGCATAAATATGGTTTTATAGTTTTTGATAAATTTCTTTCAAATTTATCTAACGAGTCAGCCTTACGAAACAAAAACACACCATTCACTAATCTACACCAAAACATATAATGTTATGTATATCAAAGTAACACACCAAACAATTGAGGAAACTCACAGTTTTTTGAAGTTTTTGATCCACAACTTAAGCTTTTAGGATATAACTATCAAAACAAAGATTCCAGAAGCAGGTACAATTTCTAATGCTTGAGATGAAATTCAACCTCAATTAACACACATTATGTGTGGTTTAACAAAAGCTCAATGACTACTCACCTAAGCATATTTAGTGTACATATTACTTGATTAATTAAATTATAATGTTTTAACAGCCATATGTGTTTATATGAATCATTCATGTTTGGCTTTAATTGCGTTTGTATACATGTTTGTGTACAAAGCAAAATGTGTACGTGTTTGTGTCTGTTTGTTTCAGAAGGCAAAAGAGCAAGGAAATAAAGAACAACAGTTGTCATCAGCTATTCTTAATTAAACAGCTATTCTATTAAGGGGATTTGGATCTGGGTCTTTGATATGGGATTTCAAGGGGAAAATATAGTGGATTTACAATTATACAAAAACAAATCATGAGTGATTCTTAATGTCTGCATCCAAGAAGTTTTGTTACATCTCTTAGAACTTGGATCTGAAGATCTGAAGGTTGTGGGTCCATTACAAGCTCACCATATATTAAACCATGAATCCATAAAAAAATCATCACCATAATTATCCTAACAATCCATGAGTCCTGAGAAGAAATAATCTTCATAAAGTGTCAGAGTGTTTAGGGAAATCATTATTGCCGCTATAGTAATAAAAAATGGAAAACATAACTTGTGAATTGTCTAGTCAGATTGTTGGCTGCTTGCAATTAAAATTGATACATTACACAATTCTAGAATTGAAAATCACAAAATCATAAATGCAATTGTAAATAGGAAAATGCCAAATAGAGAAAGGGGAGGTATGCTTAAATTTTCTTCAGAAAAAAATTGAATACCATAACCTTTAAATAGTCAGAAACAAAAAAGTCAATATAAAAAGAGTTTTATGTGCATGAGAGAGCAGGCAAGAAAATTATGCAATTTCTGCAACCAATATTGTTGCATGCATTGTCTCAGCTCTGGCTGGCCCTGTAAGTGATAATACAATACCTAGCTAATAAGGAAAATACATCAGCTACTTGCATGTGCATAAATATATATTGGTGCCTCATTTATGGGTGCATACGATTGAGCTCTTTTGTTGGGTTCGTGAAGGAAAACTCAAAACTGTGATATTATATGTAGTAAACTTTCCAAGTTTATGCATTGCCTGAATACGACAATATAAGTGAACATAAATTTCAATCAATGACATTAGTACTCTTTAAGTTTTCCAAATTTGTCTCAGCTCTGGCTGGCCCTGTAAGTGATAATATGATATCTAGCTAATAAGGAAAATACATCAGCTACTTGCATGTGCATAAATATAATTCATGAGTGTTACTTAATTCAGCTATAAATTTCAACTAAGATTAAAAAAATACCCGAACTCTCATAATGATCGCCTCTCGAATCCCAGCATCAATATTGTCCCAACCACAATTGCGAACAGGTGCAGATGATCGGATCTCCTTCCCAATCTCATTCGCGAGGGATGTCGCATGCTCCCCCTCCGGTGCTCCACTCGAGGAAGGGATCGGAACTGAAATCGCATGACCCAATTGTCTCACCAATCTCTCTGTCCCCTTCCCTCGTGTTGCACCACGTACATTTCTACGGGCCGATGGTACCGATCCTACAAAAATGCAAAGTTAATTAAATTAAATTTTATATCTAATATAAAGGAAAGGTGAATTTGATATGTAAATAATGATATACTATTACCTACGCTGCTCCCGATTGTTTGAGGGCTTTCTAGTTGGTCAGGCTGGGCAATGGATGATGGCTCAGGGTGGGGCGGGTCGTTACGGGTACACTGAGGTGGCTGGTTCGATGCAACCAAGATCCTCCTCTCGGGCATAGAAGTCGATGGTATGATATTTTTGGACTTGCGTCCTGGAGCCATACGTGTTACCTGTTATAATGGAGTAAAATGAATTAGTAGTACACATACTAAAAAGAAATTAATAACAAATAATAAGTAATGATAAGGACAAGTAATTACAAGTAACAATTAATGACAATACACAAATAGATATTACCTCTTCTAAATCATCATTGACATCTTCACTCGATGAGCTAAGCAAATTATCATCCATAGACGGTAGGTACTCATCATCATCCTCACAAACATTTTTTTTACTGCCTTTACTTTTCCTCCCATCCATTGGCAACGTCCTAAAGAATGTTTGTGAAAGTGGTGGTATTCCCAAAGCTCTCATTCTCGCTATATTCTCATCTATTGTTTTCCTCCTTCTTGCCTCATATATATCTGCCATTTTTCGTGTGGACCCTGGTTTGACCCATAATTTTTTACCACCGTGCATATTTGATAACTATAAAAAAATTACATGTTAGAAAATATGAATTACACCAAATTGTAACATTAAACCATTATACAAAATGATAGAATGTAATTACATAGCTTTCAAACAATATTATTTCTTAATATTTGTTCATTTACGAAACAAAAACATATACTACACATCATAATCCATATCAGGGTCTATATCTAGGTCAGACTGATTATGCAGATTATCTTCTTCATCGTCGCCATACTCTTCCATTGTCTGATCATTGTCAACTCCATACTCCGTATTTAGGTCAGCACTGGGAATGATATCGGGACCAATTTCATCCCTATAATAAGGATAATTTGTAGTAGGCTCGACGAGAATTGGAACAGCGACAGTGGTTTCATCTTGTTGAAATGCATCGTTAAGCATATCATCTCCATCTTGTTCTGGTACATCCCACACACTCCTATGCTGGACCCGTTCTACGACTTTCCAATGAGCACCCAATTTGGTATCATCAATGTAAAATACTTGCTTCACATGCTCTGGTAGCACAAAGGGATCATTTTGATACCAATGACCTCTAACATCGATACTTGTGATATGTGTATCTTTATGTATTCTATTTTTACCGCCAGTGTTGAACCACTCTCATTGGAACAGAACAACGTTACCTCCATGCAAATATTTCAGCTCCCAGACTTTGCATAAGTAACCGTAAAAGTCAATTGTTTTTCCATCGTGATCCCCTTCCACAACCAAACCACTATTTTGACTCTTACGACGGTTGTCACGATCTATAGTGTGGAACCGAACGCCATTACAAATGCACCCCTCATAGAGATGAACTAATATGTCTGGACCATTTGCTAATGACCATAATTCATCAGTTGCCCTTGGTGACCCGATAGTTCGCAAATGATTTATCTACATAAACATGTTACAAGTGCATTAGGTATTCAATAATGTTAATTTAATTTTAATTAATAAAATGACTTGTGCGTATTTCATGTAACTTACATGTTGTTTGAACCATTTTGAAAATTCTTTTCGTTGTATCTGAGTAATGTCATGTCCTCTAGAATTTTGGATCGTAGCCTTGTGTTCCCTACAGATGAGGTGTCAATCAATTGGCTAGTAAAACTATACAACTGATTAAAACTTAAAAAATTTAATACATACTCTAGAAACGGCTCCAATTCGGGGCTATTATACAACACAAATCACTGAGCCATATCCAAATCTTTCTGAGACACATCTGGAGCTCTTGTGATTGGTCCGAAGGGACGAGCACTTTGTGTGAAAACCGATAATCCAGGACCAAGTATACCACAATCAACATTTCTTTCTTCCCGAGCAACTCCTTTCAGATACATTGAACAAAAATTAAGACACTCTTTAGCAATGTAAGCCTCTGCAATTGAACCTTCTGGCCTGGCTCGATTGGTAACATACCCCTTTAGTGTTCTAAGAAACCTTCAAAGGAACCATAAAATAGAATTAGATTTATATGTAATACAGTTGCACAAATACGAAACTAATTAATTATGTGGTCCTATAATATCTACCTTTCGATCAGATACATCCATCGATATTGCACTGGGCCAGCAAGCATGGCTTCACGTGGCAAGTGAACAGCCAAATGGACCATCACATCGAAAAAAGCCGGTGGAAAAATCCTCTCCAGTTTACAAAGTATGAGGACAATGCGTTCCTCTAACTTTTCCAATTCACTGTGCCTTAATGTTTTAGAACAAAGGTCCTGAAAGAAGCTTCCCAACTCAAAAAGTGTTATACCAATTTCCTTGTTAACATATCCATGCATCCTAATTGGCAGAAGACGTTGTAGAAGGACATAATAATCATGGCTCTTCAGACCCGTTAATTTGCCACCTCTAGTGCTCACGCACCTCGACAGATTTGCTGCATACCCATCAGGGTACTTAATCGATGCCAAGAATGCACAAAAACCCTCTCTCTCTTCTGGGGATAGTGTGTAAGCTGCCATAGGCTTGCGAATGGATCCATCTGGTTGTTTCTCTAAATGTAATTTTGACCTTATATTCATATCTTCCAAATCGAGACGAGCTTTATTCGTGTCCTTGTTCTTCCCGTCTATACCCAACATTTGTCCCAATGATTGCCTCACATATATTCTTTTTAATGTGCATGGGATCCAAATTGTGTCGCACCTTCAGTTCTTTCCAGTACAGTAGCTCGAAAAATATACTTTTCTTTTTCCAATTTAGGGCTTCGGATTCATAGGGTCTTTTCCTCTTTAAATGATGCTTTCCAAAATTAACATTTGGTAATTGATCCAACTGCTCAAGTACCTTTTCCACGGGTAACTCCAAAGATTTCATGTGATATTCAGTCCTACCGTTAAAGTCCTTACTCCTCCTCATAGTGTGATTCCTAGGCAAGTAAACTCGATGACCGAAGTATCCAATCTTACTCCTCAATCGGTGCGATAATGGATCATCATTGTAAGGTGGACAAGCCATATAGCCTTTTGTGCTCCACCCAGACAAGTTACCATATGCAGGAAAGTCATTAATGGTCCATAATATAGCCGCATGCATCCGAAAGATCTGTTTTTTGGAGGCATCATAAGTTACTACCACATTGTCCCACAACTCCTTCAACTCGTCGACCAAAGGCCTCAAGAAAACATCCATATCGTTCCCTGGTGCATGTGGTCCAGGAATAAGTAAGGACATCATGAAAAAAGATTCTTTCATACACAACCAGGGTGGCAAGTTGTAAGGCATAAGTATGACTGGCCACATACTATAGGCATTGCTCATGTTCCCAAAAGGGTTGAACCCATCACTGGCCAGTCCTAGCCTTACATTGCGGATCTCTTATGCAAACTCTGGATGATGAAGATCAAATTCCTTCCACTCCTTAGTGTCAGCCGGATGTCTCATAATCCCGTCATCTACACATTTATCCCTATACCATCTCATCTCTGTGGCCGTTTTCCTAGACATGTACAACCTCCGTAACCTCGGAGTTAACGGAAAGTAACGCAACACCTTACGAGGGATCTTCATACCCTTTCCACCAATGAACTTGTACCTAGACTCCCCACATACAGGACACTTTATTAGGTGTGCGTTCTCCTTCCAAAACAGTGCACAATCATGTTGGCATGCATCGATATGCTCATATCCCATGCCCAGATCACGCAGCAACTTCTTCGTTTCATAAATTGACCCGGGAACCAAATGACCCTCTGGCAATAAGTCCCTAAATATCTGTAAAATCATGTCGAATGACTTATTACTCCACCTATTCTCAACTTTCACATGAAGCATCTTGACAGCAAATGCCAACAAAGTGAAGTTTTTGCAACCAGGATACATTTTACGCTGGGAAGCTTTCAGTAATTTTTTGAAGTTTCAAACATCATGATCCATCTCTACATCATCATCATCATCCATGTAAGTTCCTCTACAATGGTCTTCTAATAATTCTGGATACTCATCTCTGTTATCGTCTTCGTTCTCATCCCTATCATCACCGGAATCACCATGTTGATTATCAGACCATTCTCCATGGTGCAACCAAATCTTATAGGATACCATAATCCCATATCGAACCAAATGATCTTGCACGATACCAAATTCACGCCAATCAAGATTCATGCATTTGTTACATGGACACCGAATCGTGCTACCGCCACTTGCATTTACTCTTGCAAATTCAATAAAAGCATCAACTCCGGCCCGATACCGCACACTTAATCTATCCCTAATCAGTGTCATCCAACTCTTATCTATACCTGATTACAATGGGTGTGAATATAAAATCATATTAATTTATTATCATAAAATAAAAAGTAGCATCTCAAATGAATATTCAATAACAAATAAAAGATCCTTTAAAGAAGAAGTGGCCCTCAAATGTACTTCTCCATAATGTGCAGTAAATAAATCAACATGGTGATTTGATCCAGATAATTTATTTTTATTCCACTTATTATGAGCCGTATCTATACCTACCTCCTATGTGCATTTTTTGTTCCACTCCGCACTTCATCAATAACAATAAGAGTATCATATATTAATCTAACTGCGGAAGCGGCTAGGCTAATCCTTTCATGTACGTGCTTCTTTTTTGTAGCTTAGGATATTAGAACGCGTAATTAATTAGAAATATAAAATAGTTCCATTGGCAATGATCAATTATCCCAAGATTACACTAAGTGACCTCCATTGTTAATTAATATGAAAGGGACCAAGTAGGTCCGTGACTAAACAAATATAGAGAAATACCTCTACAACACATCCCTTGGTCAAGCTTTGCAATGCCTTTAATTATCGGCCAGTGAACATGGAAATAAGTGATAATTAATTAAGATTATCTTCAGATCATATCTCTATATGTGACATAACATAAAAAAGTGTTTAACATCTTGCTCCTGTTATATAGTTATTTGTAGGAGTCTACAGCTAGCCAGTAATTTGACAATTTGATCTTCAGTGTAGCATAACCAAATTAAAAGGAAATTAAAATAATAGCTAGTAATGATAATCATGATGGACCCCCTTATCCCAGGGCTAGACTGTTGTTTGGTATTTGACTGCTCTGAAGTTTGTTCGGGCAAGAAATAAAAGGCTTAAGCTAGGTATAGCATAGATTTGCATTTATGGAAAGGTTTTAGTGGAGGATGTATATTTTTTAATAGTTACATTAGTAAATCTTTAATGTAAAATCTAATAAGGAAAAAGAGAACAATTAAACTAGATGCATGGAATCATCCAATTTTATTTTGAGTAGTAGGAGCAGGACCCAAATAGTGAAGAGATCAATGAAACAGGTTCGTCATCTCCTTGAATCAGTTCAAATTTCCCAGTAAAAACTTACGGAGAATTCATGTAGATGTTCACAAATATTTACGGAGAAATCACAAATACTAAGATACCCAAAAAAATTAGGGCAAATTCAATACCCAAAAAAAATTAGGGCACGGGCGGGTTTGATTACCGATCTCACGATCCTCCTCGTTGAGCAGGAGGAGGAGGAGAGGAGGCGAGATCCGACGATGGCGGCGGTGATCTTCGACGGAGGCGGCGAACTTCAGAGAAGAGGCACGGGCGGGTTTGGGGCCGATTTTCGAATGAGAGAGAGAGAGAGAACGGGGGGGTTTGGCGGCGGTGAGCTTCGACGGAGGCGGCGAATTCAGAGAAGAAGCACGGAGGCGGCCGATTTTTTTATGAGAGAGAGAGAACGGAGGGGTTTGGCTCTTCGTGAAAATAAAGGGGGGAATTTTCCCTCCCTTTATTTGATTACTGGGTAAAAATTTCGGCGGGGGAGGGGGGTTTGGCGACGCGGAAGAATAAAGGGCGTCGTAAAAGATATAACTTTTAGCGACGCCAAGTAGTATGTTAGGAAAAGATGACTTTTAGCGACGTTAACTTAATGCGTCGCGATAAATGCAAACTATTAGCGACGTCAATTCTAAAACGTCGCTAAATATATATATTTTTACCGACGAAAATAAAAAAACGTCGGGAATTCCATAACTTTTACCGACGCTGAGTTAAAACGTCGCTAATAATATACACTTTTAGCGACGCTAATTATAAACGTCGGGAAAAATATATTTTTTGCCGACGCTAACTAAAAGCGTCGGGAAAAACACAATTTTTGGCGACGTATTTAACCATGCGTCGGGAATAAGTGTCAGGAAAAGTGCAATTTGTTGTAGTGGTAATTTGATGAAGTGATCGAAGATCTTGTAAGCTATCTAAAAATTACTACAGATAGCTGATCCTCATCAAACACCAATAATGAAAGTTACAATTTGATGATTTTCAGAAGGTTATAATTTAAAAACTTTCACGTAGATCGATGAATATTACAATCTGACGACCTTCACAACAACCGATGAAAGCTCTAATTTAACAGCCTCCATAATCAATATCGGGAGTTACAATCTGAAGACTCTCTTGTTTTCAAGGAGCCAAGACAAATGTTACAACATGACGATCTTTGCAACGCTCTATCAAAAGAGACTACAAATTAACGGTCTCTTCAAATCAAAACGCAGATATTTCTCAAACCGTAAGGAATTTAGCGAAACGGACGGGAACAAACCAAACCCTTATAGGTTGGTTTGGTTGGATCCGTCTCATCGAGATAGTTGATTTTTATATATAATTCATCCAATTCCAACTTACAGATTAAAAGTTATGACATGTTCTTCTCAGCAAGTTATGTTCTGAAGTCCGTCTGCAAGACTGGACTTCGCCTGAACATTGGACTTAGCTTGAATCTCATCAAGCTTGCCTGAGGCTCGCCTCTGCGTTTCAGAGTCAAAACATAGAGTTCATCTCTGCGTCCCAACAACAAAACGCAGAGTTCGTGGCTGCGTCCCAGACTCAAAACGCAGAGTTCGTGGCTGCGTTCCAGAGTCAATACGCAGAGTTCATGGCTATGTTCTTGACTCAAAATGCAGAGTTCGTGGCTGTGTTTCAGACTCAAAATGCAGAGCTCGTGGCTGTGTTTTCAAGCTCAAATACAGAGCCTAACTCTGCATCCCAGGTCCAGAGCACAGAATTCGTGCATAGAACGCAATTCTTGTGTTTGACTCGTTCAAATACGAGCTGAACGGTTTTAAAACCATTTTCCACGATTTAAGGGGATCACTCCTCTACTTAGGAGAAATTAAGGGGGGGGTGGTTACACCCTTTAATCCCCCTATAAATGGCGAAACACTCAACTGAGTTCAAGATCTCCAATTGGATCGACTTTTTGCATCAAAATTATCGCAATAAGAGAGATCGACAATCTCTTAAGCAGATTTTCTTGAGATCTTCAGATTTGGAGGCTCTTGAAGATTATCTTCATCGGCAACAGAGAGCTTGGAGCTTTGGAACTTTGACCTTGGCTTGCAAATCGATTTTCGGTTAAATCAATCAACTCTTCCATAGAGTTATAACTCGCTCAGAGTTTCCTAACTCATTAAGAGTTTCAAACTTGTCACGCAAGTTCGTCCAAGACTTCGAGTCAAGAGGTGAAGACAATGTTCCACGAGGTGAAATGTTCGAATCGTCAATGGAAAGCAAACTCGACACAAACATCGAGAGAGGCATTACATCGACACCAAGAAGAACACGGGTTAAACAAAGAGAAGGGTCTCCGTCGATCACTTATCTCTTTTATAAATCAGGAAACCGACTGAGAAGAATTGTAATTTCTTTTTCTAAGTCTGTTAGAGAGAATTACAAATTAATTCTCCGTTTTCTTCTTTTAATTTTCCCATAGAAACAGACCTCCTCCTAGACATTTATGTATATCACTAAGCAAGAGCACACCATTTTAGTAGAAACACACCATTTTAGTAGAAAAAACGATAACTTAAACCATAAGCAAATACTCATTAAAAAGAACTCAAAAATAGTCTTAGTAATTAAGGTTGTTAGAGATTTTTATGTGTTCTAGAAAAAACGATAACTTAAACCATAAGCAAATACTCATTAAAAAGAACTCAAAAATAGTCTTAGTAATTAAGGTTGTTAGAGATTTTTATGTGTTCTAGGTGTTAATTCGTTATGTTTATCATCTGTTTCTCATGAAACTAGATGCATGGTAGTTGTTTATACAATGTAATGGTTATTGCATCAGGATAATTGCGTGATTTTGTTTGTTTAAATAGTGTTAATACCTACTTTAATATGATGCTAGTATTATAGATGGATGGTGACCTTGACGAAGAGACCATAATTAACACGTGTTCGAGTGCCACATTCTTTGTTTTAGTCATGATTTTGACATTTGTTGATGATGGTTAACCAAATAGTCAAATATTTCATGGTGAGGTTGATGAGGGGCCGCTCATTTCTTTGATTATCTGGTCTTGAGTATAGTGGCTTTCAGCCCGCACAAGTAGAAAGTTTTTAAGAGGACTGGACTTGGTTCTCCCGTTGTACCTCCAACGATCAAGTTAGCTGATGAACTTGAGTGGTAAAATAAAGAACTACGAAAGTTATTGTGTGTAGTGCAGTATAATTAGCAAATATTACCAAAGATCGGATCAAAATCCTTGAAAAAGAAGAATAGCACATCTATTTATAGTGGTGCTGGAAGGGTAGAATGGACACTTTGGCCGAACACAGGATGGCGGTAAAGAAGTATGGGCTGGCGGCTGTGTCAGCACCTACTTTACATGTGCCAGTCAGCAAGTGGAGGAGAGATCACTTCAGTATTAAATGTGAAGCGATCTGATACATGACGGTACTGACGTGATCCGATGAGTCATGAAGACTATTAGGGCTAGAGGTATGATGCGTCCGCCAAACATTAAATATGATGCCGACGTACTGTCGGCGGGGAAGGCTTGAGGCTGAAGTCGTCCTTTAGTTTTACCGAGCAATAATATCTTTCGAGTCAACTTCGTGAGGCATCAAATAACTGGTCGAGTGGGTTCCTTACGGATCGGCTATGTCGGGATCCTATGCTATTTTGACCCTCAATCTGACTTGAGTGGTGCATGCAGGAAAACACCTATTTGTAGCTGGCAAAGGGTCGTCCTTTAGTGGCTGAAAACACCATAACAACATTTATGATGGAATGCAAAGTAGATGTAGATCCATTCATCAAGGTCCTAGTGAGGAGAAAATAATATAATATAATATTAGAAAAGATCACATGAACCAGATATATAATGGATTCAGTGATAGTTGTATCAACTATGTTAGAATGCACAATAGTGCCTTTATGAAGATGGGAAAAATTATGAGGAATGATTTGTTACGAGACTCAAGACATATTACAGTGGAGGATAAGCTTGCTATGACTTTAAATATATTGGGGCATAAAACTATAAACTAAATTGCTAGGTCACATTTTATTAGATTTGGTGAGACAATAGGTAGATATATTACTAAGGTGTTAGAAGCTATTTGCTACATACTTCCATGCTTCTTGAGACAAGCACGAAATGAAGTTTCACAATATGCCATTAACAATCCTTTATAATATCCTTATTTTAAGGTATACACTATATACTTTGTGAACAATATCATGTTTATTTAATTTAATAAAAATATTCACTAGTAATATTTTATATACTCTAGGATTGCATTAATATGATAGATGAGATACATATTAATGCTATATTACCCGTCAATCTTGCTTCATGATTCTGTGGTTGCAAAGGAGTCATACAAAATATTCTAGCAACGTGTACTCCAAACAAGCTATTCACCTACATATTAGCGGGGTAGGAAGGCTCTGCAAACAACTTTAGAGTCCTTCAAGATGCATTATCTAGGCCATAACCTCATAAGAGTATATAATGGTAATTTCATTATAATTTTAAATCCTACATATTTACTTCAACAATAAGATTGACATTTAATGCAATGTTAAAAAATACTAATAAATAATTTTATATCATGTAAATTGTAGGGAAATATTATTTGTATGATGTTGGATACACAATCATGCCCGGTTCCATCTCCCCATATCATGGTCTTCGTTACCTTGAAGGAACAAATAGGAAGAATATCTAAAAATAGAAGGGAGCTATTCAATCTTAGACATTCTTCATTAAGATCTAAAATTGAATCTACGTTTGGTTATTTGAAGAATCGTTTCAAGATTCTCACTACTAAGCCTCATTACTCTTTTCCTGCACAAGTTGATATTGTATTAGCATACACGGTTCTTCATAACTACATTACAATGGTTGACCCGGATGATGACATATTGAATGAAATAGTCAACATTGAAGATGATGAAGGCAATGTTGTGGGCGAAGAAAAAATCAATATTGTTAATTTCTCTTAACCTCAAACTCAAAGGGAGCAAACTCAATCAAGAAATGCATGAAAGGATCGTAGAGATCAAATAGTTTGGGAGATGTGGGTTGACTATTGTGAAAAGTATAAGGATGGGAACACCAATGAAATTGGCATGTGAATTTACTTGACTTTATAATAATGATTGTACTAGGAAAATTAGTTTGTGAAATTTTCTATTTTGAATAACATTATTTTTTGACTAAGTTTGTAAAACTATTTAAAGTTTATGTGTAACATTTGTGTGATTAGCACTATGTATTGTATGTACTTCTATCAAATTATTTTTTAGTTCCTTAACTTTGTTTTATGTATGGTGAATTAGCTTAACTTTATTTGATGTACTTCTATCAAATTATTTTATAGGTATGACCGACAACTTCAAATGCGAGAAACTTGATAAGGGCAAAGGGGAAACCATGACATCAACTCCATCTCTTAGAACTTCAAGGAATTCATCAATCTCTTGTGGGTTCAATCCGGAATATATACCCTATTATTCTTCACAAGTTGGCTATTGTCCTAATTTATGGAACAATTTTAAAATGCAAGATGATAACTTATGGAAAATGGCCCAACAACCGTAAATTTCATTCATGAACATGCTAAATGCTCCTCCAACTTTACAACATCCAAGTTTTAGCATGGGTGAAACCTCATCTCCTAATCAACAATATCAAAGTAACAAGAGGAATGCTATTGATATTGATGGTGATGAAAGTACATCCCCAACTCAAAGAGGAATAAAAAAGTGCTTGCTCATAAAAATAAAAATAAAAACATAAGTACGGGGAGCGCTAACCAATTATGGGAGAGCAAACATGATGTGTCACGTCTCACTTCCTAAAATACTTGGGAATCGGAACGTGAACAAGCCCACGAAATATTAAATTAAGGAGAATAAATAAAAATAAATATTTCTCATCAACCTAATGCGCTAAGCGTCAAAAATAAATACAAAGGGACAGGTCGCCGATCACAGTAGCGAGAATGTAATGAACAACACAAAATAAAATAATACATATCACAATGAATATCATCCAAGACATAATATACGAGTCAAACATGCCCTTATACAAAACTAAACAAATAAATACTGAAGAGATATAAAATTATATTATTAATGGAAAAGAAAGAACTACAAAAAGAACTAGGACCAATAACTAAGTTTCGGCTTGTTTTTCTGTTCTGTCTGTAAGACACTCTTACTGAAAATCCTCTGGCACCTGGTGATCTCCTGGCTAGACCTGTTTTTCCTCTAAGTCTGATGTATAACAGAGAAAACAAGTGTACGTCAGCGTGCATGGCACACGGCAAGATCCCGCTCTCCCTGCTTCATAGTTTGAATATTTATGTTATTATGAATTATTGCATAGTTTATTTATGACGTATTTATCTGCATGGGTTATTTGGTGAATAATATTGATTTAAATCATAGTTGTGTGATAAATAGCATTTTCGGAATAATGATAATGAAGTGAAAGAATTTATTTTGATAACGGAATCATTTTAGAGAATTTATAATATTTAACAAGAATTTTTTTGAGAAAAGGAATTATTTTAGAATAATAATTGATGAGAAATAATTTTAAAGAATTTATTCCGAAAAAGAAAATATTTTGAATTATTATAATGAGAAATAATTTTAAAAGAAATTATTTTGGAAAAGGAATTATTTTTTGAATTACATAATTGCTGATTCACGATTACATTTCATGTTTTGTGAATATTTTACTATATTCGAATGTCATGATGTGGTTGCATGAAATTAGTGGGATCATTATCTCCTTGTTGTGTTTGAGAATCTTAGTAGTTCATGACTTAGTGGCCTCGTGCGTCATGAACAGACTTAGTGACATGTGTGGGTGTGTTGACTGGAATTAGGTGGTGAACCAGAGTTTAATAGGGATTTTGATCATTGACTTAGAAAAACGAGAAGAGTTGGGATGGGGAAGTCATCGTTCATGTGTTCGAATGTGACTGTTGATGTATCTTTCAAGCTTGCTCTAGTGGTTGGCATTCTCACCAGGGTTGGTTTGTAGGGCTAAAGTGAAGTGTGTACATCACTTTAGTCAATGGGAATTTGATTCGTCACCCGAGTTTTGCTTGAGTTCGGACTAGGCAGAAAACGGTTTACGTGTAGTCCTCTGATCTGTCACGTCTCGCTTTCTAAAATACCGGGAAATCGGAACGTGAACAAGCCCGTAACATATTAGATCAAGGAGAATAAATACATTTCTCCTCAACCTAATACGCTAAGTATCTGAAAATAAGTACAATGCCAAGGCACAGGTCCCCGATCACAGATAGCGAGAATGTAATAGATAAACTCAGAACAAAAATATCCATATCACAAGTGAATATCATCCCAGACATAAAATATTGATCAAACATGCCCTTATACATGACTAAACAAATGAATACTGAAGAAATATAAATACATCTATCAAGCGGGAAAGGAAATGCTACAAAAGTAAGCTAAGACCATCGAACAACTAGAGAGAATAACTAAGCTTCGGCTTCTTCTGCTCGGTCTGCAAAACACTCCTACAAAGGATCCTTCGGTTCTAGCACATCTCCAAGCTGGACCTGTCCTTCTTCGAAGTCTGACGTACACCAGAGAAAACAGGTGTACGTCAGCGTGCATGACCCACAGCAAGACCCCACAAAACAAATAAAGCGAACGAAAACCCAAACGGAAAACGATACGATAACAGAAATGATAAAGAAACGTGCAACTGGAAATCCAATAAAATCAACCAAGTAACAAGTCGATCATGCAACTAGCGATCAGAATAATCATCCGAGTAACATGGTCATACAACTAGATGGAATTAATACTTAAAAATCTACAACTCGAGACGTAGTACATTGAGCGAAATAATCCAAACAAGAAAACCCTCATGTATATACCATATGTCTCGAATTATAGATAATTAAATATTAACCCCGATCTATGTATGAAAAGAAATACAACTGGCCTACATCTCACAAGAAACTATACCTAGCCAAGAAATAAGGTCATGTAACTAGCCATCCTATAACAGGTCACGGGTTCACATCTCACACAGAGTCAACGCTCATATTATCGGATAACTGACTGTTCACAAATCCCCTACGTGCATCCAATATCGCTACACAAACTCAATCAGAGGACTACACGCAATCCGTTTTTAGCCTGGTCCGGACTCAAGCTAAACTCGGGTGAATATCAAATTCACGGACCAAAGTGACTACACAAACGTCACTTTAACCCAACAAACCAACCCCAGTGCTGCACAAACTCACTGGCACGAGCCTGGAAGATACATCAACAACCACATCCGATCACATGAACAAAAAATTTCTCATCCCAACTCTTTTCGTTTTTCTAAGTCAACAATCAAAGTCCACAATATCTCTGGTTCACCACCTAAATTTAGTCAATACACCCACACATGTCACTAGGTCTGTCCATGACGCACGAGGCCACTATGTCATGAACTACTAAGGTTCTCAATCACAATAAGGAATAATCAATGCAACTAATCATGTGTAATAATATCATAGCATATCAGATAATCAAGTCTAAGAATTATAAACCATAAACATCATCTACGTAATTCAGAAAATAATCTTTTCTCAAAATAATTCATTTTAAATATAATAATTTTCCTAAAATGATTCTTTTCACAATTAAATTCTTTTAATTTATAATTATTATTCTAAAATAATCTTTTAAAATAATAACTTATTAATTCAAATAATCCTTTTGCAAAATAATTCCCTTTAAAATTCTTTAATACCATTCAACAACAAATCCACGCATAATAATCATATCACAACTAAAATATGCAGATAATTTATAACATGTATAAAATTTAGATCTGAGCAAGAGGGATCTTGCCTTAAAATCATGTGCAAGCCTTTGAAACAAACAACAAGTAATCCACAAGTGCAAACAACACGTTCTCCCTTGTCACACGTCGATGATCTCGCTCTCGTGTCGGTATTGTGCTTCACAAAGCTCTCAAAATTCATAAGAACAAGATCTAGAGTTTTTAAGGGGAGAGGGTGGCTGCTAGGGTTTAGAGATATGATAAAAAAGATGAATTTTTATGAAAAACATAGGTATTTATAGAGGCAAACCCGAAACAAACACGTTTGACCCGAACCAGGAAACCTAGTTTGACTAGGAAAATCATCTTCGGTATTTTGGCTGTAACTTTCTCATTCGACATCAGAATAGGGTGATTTAAGATTTGTTAGAAATATGTTGAAGAGACCTACAACTTTGGCCTTTTGAGTTTTTCTAGATTCCAACTGAATCATTATGTAAAACATAGAAACTCTTAACTAATCATTTTTCCCAGATTTCTCTTCATACATGTTTTGTGTATTTGCACTCATATATTCACAAATATACATTGAATTTATCTCAAATCAATTATTATAATACTCAAACATCAAAAAATATTATTTTTCAGTATAAAACATATTTATCATTATTTATCATGAAAATTTTCAAATTTATGAGGTTTTACATGATAATGTGCTAATTGTGATCGATGTATGAAAATGTCTTATATGTACTTTAATAGTATTGCCTTTATATTTATTCACCTAAGTCAATATCTTCATCATTGTGAGTTTACAGACTATCTTGATTGGTTGAAATTATCACATTTTGGACTTCAATTGTGATGTATTTCATATGCAATTTAGATTGGGTACACGCCATGCAGCCTGGGCCCAATAGTGATAAGGTCCTATATGATCAGTCACGACACTATTCTCAGAAAAATTCATTTTCGGAGGTAATTATTTTGTTAAATACATGTAAACTAGTATCTTCGTTGCTATTTCTTTCACATCTAATACTATATTTCTTTGTTATGCAGAGAGGACCTGAGTTAGTCATGGTTGATCTTAGCCTATAGCATACTCGATGGACACTTGATGATGAGCGTACGATCACCACAGTAGCACGAGCTAGTTTTTTTTACATGTTCTAAGCTAAGATGGATGAAATTAAATTGGTTGCATATTACTGTTTTGATAGATAGATGGAGGAGGGAGACTAACACTTTCCATCTGCATCTCGGAGAGTCGACCATTACTCTTCAAGACGTACCAGTCATACTAGGTCTCTGCATTGATGGTCCATGTGTTACAGGCACAGATTGGCATGCATGGCAAATTAAAGAATATGTGATGATTTGTTAGGAGTATCTCCAACTTCATTGATTGGAGGGAATATCAACCTGAAGTGGTTGAAAGAAACTTTCTCCAAGCCGCTACCAGCTGATGCATCATTGGTCATGATTGAGCGCAATACATGTGCATATATTATGCCCATGATTGGAATGATTCTTTTTCTTGATTACAGTAAAGATAAAATACATTTGAGGTTTGTGATTTTTTTATTTTGAAAGATTATATAATTACATTGGAGACTCGCCCAAAATCTTAGTGTATTTTGTTAAACGTGCCTAGGTGGTTACCACTCCTTGAGGATTTGAACACTTATGGCACAATTACGTAATTAATATGATAAATATGGAGACCCGATTATATACATCAAAATATTCTTTCCCAATTCAAATAACATGTAAAACAAGAATTATATGCTTGCGTGCTTTATGGTGGACTTTGTTAGTTTTTTAAGATATAGACCAGTGTTGTTCTTTTCATACATAGATCGGGATTAATATTTAATTATCTACAATTTGAGATATATGATATATACATGAGGGTTTCCTTATTTGGATTATTTCGCTCGACGTACTACGTCTCATGTTATAGATTTTTAGGTATTAATTCCATATAATGCATGTCCATGTTACTTGGATGATTAGACTGATCGCTAGCTGCATGATCTCGTTACCTGATCGATTTTGGATGCTTTATGTTTATCATGTTTTAGTAGTGTTTTCGCATGTTGATTTTGTCAGATTTCCAGTTGCACGTTCTTTTGTCATTTCTGTTATCGTATCGTTTTCTGCTTGGGTTTTCGTTCGCTCTACTTGTTTTGTGGGGTCTTGTCGTATGCCATACACGCTGACGTACACCTGTTTTTTCTGGTGTACGTCAGACTTAGAGGAAGAACATGTTCAGCAGGAGCCAGAGGATTCTCAGCAGGAGTGTCTTGTAGACGGAGCAGAGGAAGGAGTCGAAGCTTATTCTTTGATGGTTCCAGTTTATTTTTGTAGTTCTTTCTTTTTCCATTGATCAATGTATTTTTGTATCTCTTTAGTATTCATTTGTTCAGTTTTGTATAAGGGCATGTTGACCGGAATATTATGTGTTGGATGTTATCCCATTTGTGATATGATACATTTATTCTGAGTTTGTTTATTATATTCTTGCTGATTGTGATCGGGGACCTATGACTTCGTATTGTATTTATTTCCAGACGCTTAGCATATTAGATTAAGAAGAAAAGAAAAGAAAAAAATGATAGTATGTATTTCTTCTCAATCTAATACGTCATGGGATTGTTCACGTTCCGATTCCCGGGTATTTTGGGAAGCGGGGCGTGACAGCCGCTATATAAATGGTCAAACTAGTTTAACCAAAATGGCATTTTTAAAACACATTTGAAAAAGAAACACCATGGCATGGTGATTTTTACAAAAACAAAACAAAAAAACACATTGATTACCAAACACACCCTAAACAGCCAACCTATCTTCCGCCATGCCTCATCTGTCAAAATCCAAGATATGTTGGAGATATCCTCTCATGTGCTCGAATGACTTCCCTTCCAATCGCCAGCCGACATCTATAAAGCTGAGAATGACTCAGCATCCTGTCTACTCATACCACCACCGCCCCCCTGTGCATAGTCAAGGCCAAGGGTTAGAATCTCAGAGGTGAAAGACTATAAAAGGAAGGAAGGATGATAAGAAAAGGAGGTGGGGCTTTCTACTCTCCACTCTCTGCTCTTTCTTTTAATCTTGACTCTACTAAGAGACTGAACCTTCATTAAACTCGGAGGAGCATTTTCTCCCAATGGATCTATTTTCTCTTCACTAATAGCTCTAAAAGAGTACCCCCTGAAAAAGACTTGAATGGTCTCGGGACTTTTCCTCGAACCTCGCTCAAGCTCACTAGCTAACTTGACCGTCGGAGGTACCACGGGAGAAACAAGCTCCGCCCTCTTACAGGTTCATTCTTCTTGTTTATGCAGCAGAATCAGGAATTTCAGTCCAAGGATCAATCATAAAGTCAGAGGAGGAGTCAGCCACATCCCTCATCCTCTCACTCTTCGTCATTTGCGGTTAGCTCCCATCGACTGTGTGATCTCAGACATCAACAGTTTGGCGCCCACCGTGAGGCTCACTTTCTTCTCTGAGAAGACATGCCTAATTCTGAGCAGGGGCCTGATCTTGCTCATCCTTGAAAAAGAACACTGGAATCGTACCATTCAAGCTAAACAAAGTCTAGAATCACATCATTCAAGCTAAGGAGGATTAGCCTATGGCTATGAGGAGCCAACATAGGCGTAGCCCTCGAGGACTTCAATAGCTTTCTGGGAAGTATTTACCAAGCAGGCCATCCACCAAAGGATGGATCCGCTACCAGAACCCCGAGAGCCCTCCTAAGAGAAGACACACCACTATGGTGCTTGTCTGGCTTGAAAATAAAACACAAGCTTCTTATCGTCGTCACAGATGAACTCCCCCTCCTAGATAGCCAAGGAGCTTGGAGTCGGATCATAAAATAGAACCCTGCCTCCAATGAGGGTTATGATCAAATCAAATATCACTTAAGCTCCCATCGGCAATAGCTCATTCGAGCTCAGGAGCAATGATTAAGTCTGTGGCAGGCTCCTCAGACCATTGCCACCTTCAAAAGAGAGTTCCTACTTGCTAAGGATGAGATAGCGAGAAAAACTCGAAGGGCCACCAGATAATTACCTCCTCAGGAAATTCAGCCCTTGCCCCCGGCAGAAGCTCGAACCACCAAAGCCAAAGCAAGCACAGGTGGTCGAAGCATGCGACTCACTCTCCCTACAAGAAGGTTCCTCCATTCACAGGATGGTCAAGTCGTTGCTATTCCTGGAATCCCTAAGAGGAAACTATGATCCCATCAAATTCCAGGGAACAAAGCACCGGCGTCTGGGGTTTCACCAATAAGAAGCCCCCATCATAAAAGTTGCCCAGACTCCTGATAAACACCAACCTCCGAAGGCTCAATCAGCAGGACACTAGCCATACAGGGAAACCAATGATGGTGAAGCAAGATCTGTTGAAAATCATCATATCCACCGTCAGCTTGCAAAGACCTCAACAAAGACTCAAGTTCAGAAAGTACCTGGCCGATGAGATGGCAAATATGTCAACAACTCAGCGACATTTAAAGCCAAACAGCTCGCCCTCCAAAGAGAGCAACATCCGACTCTGGATATTCAAATGACTTACGACTCGGTGTCCTAAGTCACACCACAACAAAGATGGCCAAAAAAGCTACGGCTCACCCTCGCCAAAACAGGAATATTCAAAGACAACAAGAAACAACTAAGAAGTTCCAATTCGGTGGCCTTGTCTCCCGCAAAAGGCAATTTTCAAAATACATATGAGCAAAGAATAAGAATTTGACGCCATTCAGACGTTAAATGTTGATAAATTGTGCTCCATGATGTACAAATTCTGACAACTAATGAAAGTTTTAAAAAAAACATCAAAGACCTAGCTGACTGTTAGGGGTTCTAGGCATTCGACTTCCAAGTTGGACGGATATCAAAGACCTTCGCCTCTAATGATGTACAAATTACGCTCCATGATGTATAATTTATGATTGTCTTGTTTAATACCTAAGCTAATCCGTTTGCAATAGGATTGTATGCTGTCGACGAGACATCTTGTGACACCCCTGGTTTTAACAATGCTACAGTCTAAGATGAAATTAAGAATGTTAAACATGTCATGCACTACACCATGCAATAACACGTTTTACCATCACAATTACTATTTATCTAGTGGAATCAATAACAGGTGTAGGTACAAAACATGCAAGAGGGAATATACAAAAGAGATACTAAACAACAGATATTCTGAAGAAAAATCATCACCACAGATATAAATGGATAAATCTTTAAGAAGAAAACATCTGAACTGATACAACTGTCTCACAATGGGAATTCAAATGAAATGACATTAAGGTACATCACCTTTACAAAACTAAAATGATAACTCAAATGTTCATAAACACATCCATTATGGAGTTCTGACATAACTACTAGTAATATAGATAAATAACAACTAGAGCAGTTCCATCAACCTACGACTCTCTGTACACCTAGCGCGTTACCTGAAAGGGGAGAAACAACAAGCGTCAAAGCACTATAGCGAGTAACATCTCAACCAACCCCAGTGAGAAGGGCTAGAAGGATAAGAAAATAGCTACTAATACATATAGATAAACAGTCATCTACTTTGAAATAAAAGGAGGTTTCATATTTAGAAATTTACAACACGAGCATGGTACATCGAGCGAAATAATCCAAACAAGGAAACCCTCATGTATATACCATATGTCTCAAATTGTAAATCCCTAAATACCAAATCCAAAAGCTACAGTGTGGAGCAATAATGAAAGACAACTCATCTAAATACCAAATCCAAATTACAATGTGAAAATATAACTTCATCTCTAACCATACTTTCAAAGACTTGTCATATGTCAATACGTAAATCTATAATAGCTTAAAGTCCAATACGAGGACTGTAGTAGATTATAGTCCAACACGAGTACTTCAATAGCTTATAGTCCGACACGAGGACTTCAATAGTTTATAGTCCAACACGAGGACTTCAATAGATTATAGTCCAACATGAGGACTTCAGTAGCTTATAGTCCAACACGAGCACTGCAACATGCAAATAATGTTAAAACCACCATATTTACTATTCACTCTAATATCCAGGTGAATAAATCTAAGACTCATGCCCGTAGTCAACTCATGTACACAAATCTCAGTGTATATCAATCCCATGCAACCTATGTATCTCGCCAGCCACACAAACACAAGTAACAACATGCACATGCACAAAAGTGCCCAGCGGTCGACCGCCGTCCACCACGGTCGACTGCCGTCCACCACGGTCGACTGCCGTCCACCACGGTCGACTGCACAGAGAGCAGAACACTTCTGATCACATGCACGCTTGACGGTCGACCGCGCAGGAAATAAAAACTTCCTGTTTCTGTTGCGCGCCCAGCGGTCGACCACCACGGTCGACCGTACATGTACAGAAAACCTTCTGCAGGTTTTTCTGCTCTGAGGGTTTTGATTCAAAAACTTTTATATGAAAATATTGACTAAAAATCCTACATAGATAATATTCCTCAGCATTTAACATTTCTAAAGTATATGAAATAAAATATAATCACTATAGATAAAACGAAAACATTCTTGGATACGTGTAAACATGTCAAAACATATAAAAACAAAGATTTTTCATTTAAAACTCTTCTTAGGAGTAAATTTCAAATCTAGATCTTCATTTAGAAAATTCGTGGGTGGATTTTTATAAACCAAAACTTGATCTTTACATCAAATACTATAGAGATTCAACTTTATACACAAAATAGCATTTTAGGCTTAAATAAACCATGTGAAAACTTAAATAAAATCATTTAAAAAGTGGGCGCAGAGTTGGGCGAGATGAAACTCGCCTTAGGGGTGTTGATGAATTCTTAAAAACGTGTGAGAATGATCACTCGATGCCAAACCGCCGCAAATCATGCTTTCTCCTCGCTTTTTCGCCTCATGAAACTCCCTCGAGAACACAAGTTTAGGGCTAGGGTTTGAAAGAGGAGGAGAGGGGCTTCTAGGGTTTGGAGCATAGGAGAAAAGAGGTGTTTTTCGTGTATAAATATGTGTATATATAATAGCAAAACCGAAAAACTACAGCCCTAAACCCGAAACCCGAAACTAGAAAACCTAGTCTGACTAGAAACATACTCTTCGGTTTTTCGCTGTAACTTTCGCATCCTACCTCGGAATTAGGTGATTAAAGATTTGTTAGAAAGATGCTAAAGAGACCTATAACTTTAGTCTTACACTTTCTCAGATTCTAACTGCATCAGTGTGTAAAATTTAGAAACTCATAACTAGTCATTATTCTCAGATTTCTCTTTTGGTCTTTGTGCATGTTTTGCACATTTGCACTTATATATATTCACAAATATATATTGTATTGATCTCAAATCAATACTTATCATATACAAACATCAAAATATATTATTCTTCACTATATGACATATTTATCATTATTTATCATAAAATATTCAAATTTTTTGAGGTTTTACATTCTTCCCCTTTAAAAGAATTTCGTCCTCGAAATTCCGCAAAGTATCTTAAGCGTTAGTAATATGAGAAAAGCACTAAGAGGGGATAATCTAGACAAGGAAACTCCCCCGTACACATCTCATACTATTAATCCCTAGATATGAATCACTAGCAATATCTATGTTAAACAATCTAAAATGTGGATACTCCCACTTAACCCCTAACTAAACAGAACTAGTACGTCGGGCGAAAATCCAAACAAGGAACCCCATATATATACAATGTGTTCCGAATTATTAGGAGCTAAGTGATAATACCTCATTCTAGTGTTAAATATAAATATGACTATCCAAATCATCATAAACCATGAGAAACTTATAATCAAATCAATTTACATATTCAAAAAGGTGAGGGTAGTTGCATATCCTCTTCGTACTCCCAAGAAGCCTCCTTAGCTCTTTTCCAAAACACTTGAACTTTGACTAATGAAATCACATTATTTCTAAGTCTCTTATTTTTCATAACAAGAATACGAATATGAATCTTAATCGTAGTCAAATCATCATGGAGCTAAATCTCCGGCACGTATAATACTCATTATTGTTCATCGACAAGTAAATACTTCTTAAGCATCAAAACATAAAAATATCGTGTATACTCGACATCGATGTTGGAAGATCTATTCTATATGAAACTGCTCCAACACGCTGGAAAATCCTGAATTGTCTAACATATCTCGGGGGTAAGTTTTTCCCATCTACTAAATCGCTGAATTCCCTAACATGGAAATATATATTACATGTCCTTCAACATTTGGTTTACTCTCTCTGCCTACCCATCTGCCTGTGGGTGAAATACACTGCGATAAGATAATTTGCTACCGAAAGAAATTTTAGAAACTCCTCCAGGGATGTGAAGTAAAAACCGAGCCTTGATCTGATACAATCGTTTCTGAAACTCCTTGCAATCTTATGGTCTCTTGGAATGAATGTTTTCGCATTAGTCTTCTCCATGTAAGTCATCCCCACTGGTATAAAATGTATTGACTTTGTAAACCGATCAACTATCAGCCAAACTAAATCGTTTCCCCTTCTTCTATCTTAGCAATCCTTTAATGAAGTTCATAGAAATAATTGTCCACTTCCACTTTGGAATGGGTAAATGTAGTAGGGTCCATGTTGGCCTCTAATGTTCTGTATTCACTTGCTGGCAGGTCGAGTATACAAATGCACTAACATTTAGATGCAGTCTTCAACATCAAATATGAACAAGTGCAAGATGAGTTCAAGGTATTATGAAGTAAAGAAGATGAAGAACAAATACATCAATGTATTTTTTACATTTTTCTTTACTTAGAAATATTGTATAAGCCTTGATCACTCACACACACATACATAAAAATTAGAACACACTAACACAGGCTTAGTGTGTTGGTTAACAATAGAAATCCCCTATGTTAACCATTAGAGTATTTAGTTAATCATTGAGTCTAAAAAAATTTCATACATAACATTTTTTACTCTTAGTAGTCGAGTAATTAGAATAGTAGTCGACTACTGAAGTCTGAGTTCAAAATATAAGTTTTTGTAAAACTACAGAGTAGTCGGCTACTAAGGATTATAGTCGACTACTCAGCTTTGAATTTTGATATACAGAACTTCTGTTTTACAGAGTAGTCGACTACAAGCAACTATAGTCGACTACTGAGCTTTGAAATTTATTTTAGAGAATGTTTGTTTTACAGTGTAGTTGACTACTAACAATTATAGTCGACTACTGATCTTTGATTTTTGTTTTCCAGACTCTCTGTAATACAGAGTAGTTGACTACTAAGAAGAATAGTAGACTACTAAGCTTCAGTTTCTAAATTCCAGACTTTCTGTATTACAGAGTAGTCGACTACTAGCCATTATAGTCGACTACTAAGATAGTTTTTCTGAACGTTAAGTTTAAAAATGTGACAGTTTTTTAGCCGTTTTTTTAAATGTTTTAAAGTTTTAAAATTTATCTTTTCAAGGGCTATATAAATGTTATATGTTCAGAAAAATGGCACATGATTATATACCTATAAGCTTCAATCTTTGTGCATTGTTCAAGAATTAAAACATTCAGATTTTTCTAAGTATTGAAAAAAAAATTGTTTCTAAAATTGCCTTTCATCCTCATTCAAAATACAAATTATTTTAGGCAATTTCCAGAGGATAAAATAATTCCTAAGCCACTGCTACACAATACTACAAATCAAGGCTTATAGGAATTGAGTTGTTTGATTCAAGGAAATGTCTCTCGGTTTGAGAGAGGTTGATCTCTTGGTTTAGAGATTGGTGTGCGATTGGCAAAGTATTGTTGTATGTAGGAAAATTGCAGTAAAGAGGATAAAAGAAAATTGACTTGTATTCCTTTAATCTCGATTACAACTTGATTACAAAAGAGAGGAGAACGAACTTGGTTCTCCCCTTTGTTTAAAACTGGGTTCTTCACGGTGGCGATGGAGTGCCTCCCTCGAATGCTCGCGTCGAGTTTGCTCTCCGTTGACGATCCGACGTTTTGATTCACTGGAACGATGTCTTCTCCTCACGATTTGACGTTGTGGAGAACTTGCGTGGCAAGTTTGAAACTCTTGATGAGTTGATAACTCTGAACGAGTTGGAAACTCTATGAAAGAGTTAATTTAACCGAAAATCGGTTTGATAAGCCAAGGCCGAAGGCTCTCTGTTGCTGAAGTTGAAGATGATCTTCGTTGGAAGATGTTGTCGATCTCCTATCTCCTCAAAAGTCTGCCTCCAATGATCGATCCAAGCCAGGAAATTCCAACTGACCGAACCCAAGAAGCCAACCCTTAACTCAGTTGAGTTTACCCCTATTTATAGGGGATTAGGGGGGTGTAACCGCCCCTTAAATCTCTCCTAAGTGGGGTGTGACCGCCCCCAAATCGTGGGGAGCGGTTTTAGAACCGTTCAGCTCATGTTGAATGAGTCAAACGCCCACGTTGGCGTTCAGGACCCTAACTTCGCCTCTTAGACTTGAGACGCGAGGTTGGGTGTTGGATGAACACCAATGAACGCGAGGGTCACTCGCGTTTTGGCTTGTTGTAACGCGGGTTCGACCCTAGCGTTTTGATGTTGTAACGCGGGTTCGACCCTAGCGTTTTGATGTTGTAACGCGGGTTCGATCCTAGCGTTTTACTATTGACACACGGGGATGACCTCCGCGTTTTGGTGTTAATACACGGGGAGGACCTCCGCGTCTTGCCTTGAAGAGATTATCACCAAGTAATCTCTTTTGTCATAGCGTTGCAAAGATCATTATCTTGTAATCTTCGTCTTGGCTCCGTGAGAATATGAGAGTCGTCAGATTGTAACTCCCGATATTGATTGTGAAGGCCGTTGATTAGAGCTTTCATCAGTTGTCGTGAAGGTCGTCAGATTGTAACCTTCAGCGATCTATGTGAAAGTCTTCAAATTGTAGCCTTCTGGAAGTCGTCAGGTTGTAACTTCCATCACCGGTGTTTGATGGGGGATAAGCTATCTATTGTGATTTTTAGACAGCCTACAATTGTCAATTGGTATTGCAATTTGCAGGGACTTGCAAATTGGTCAGGTTTGATTTTAATTTTGTACTTGGTTCAAAATTATAGTGAAAATCTCAAGCGGGATTTTCTTGGGGACTAGATGTACACCGGATTGGTAGAGCCAGTATAAAAGCTCTTGTTTGTGATTGTGATTTTTCTGAGATGGTTGTCATTCTTTTTTTGTAATTTATAATCTACTTTGCATAAATCTTAAAAGAATACTATTCACCCCCCTCTAGTGTTCTAGTATATCTATTTCTGATCCTATATTTGGTATCAGAGCAAGGTGAAGGATGACATCAATAAATTCATCACAATTCAAAGAAGGTCATTCTACAAATCGTGCATCAATGTTCGATGGATTGAACTATAACTATTGGAAGTGCTGAATGAAGATTTACCTTCAATCAATTGGTTACGAACTTTGGAACATTGTAGAAACAAGATACGAGAAGCTATCAACTCTATTTTCAGAATGGACTACTTCACAAAGAAATAATACAAATTTGGATTCTAAAGCAATGAACGCTGTGTTCTGTGCACTTGACAAAAATGAGTTTAATAGGGTGTCAACGGCCTCATCTGCATATGATATTTGGCACACACTCGAGGTAACTCATGAAGGTACAAATAAGGTTAAAGAATCTAAAATTTATGTTCTTGTACGCAGATTTGAATTATTTAAGATGAAGAAAAATGAGACAATTGGAGAAATGTTCACAAGATTCACCGACATTACAAATTCTCTCAAAAAATATACACTCAAGTAGAGATGGTAAGAAAAATACTCCGATCACTCACTCCACAATGGGAAAAGAATGTTACCATAATCAAAGAAGCAAATGATTTGTCAATTCTTACGGTTGAGAATCTTATCGGAAACCTCATGGTTTATGAAGTCCAAATTGAAGATAGAAAGAATGATGGTGAAACAAAGCACAAGAAAGTGCTTGCATTTAATATTACTTCCGATAAAGAAGATTCGAATGATGATGAGGAAATAAGCATGTTTGCACTCAAATTTCAAAAATTCATAAAACAAGGTAAGTACAAATAAAAAGTTTAAATTCAAATAACTTACTTTGTTTCAAGTGTAATAAACCAGGGCATATGAAGAAAGATTGCCTATTGTTGAAGAGTAAGCAAAAATTAAATTATTTTAACAGCTTCAACAATATTCAAAACAACAAGAAAAGGAAAGCCATGGCGGTTACTTAGGATGATAGTGATGATTCATCTTCGGATGAAGAAATTGAAGAAAAGAAAGTGCTCATATGTGCTTTATGGCACAAGATGAAGTAAGTGACAATGAAGAACTTTTAGATGCTTTTAATGAAATATATGAAACTTTTTTAAGATTAAAGACTTCACATAATTTTCTTAAAGGAGAAAATAAAAGATTACTTGAAGAAATTTTAGATTTTAATTCATCTACAAATTCTAACTCTCAAGTAATTAATTTGAAAGAAGAAAATTATTTCTTGCTTAAAGAAATTCAATGTTTATCTAAAATTAGAATGTAATAATTTAAATATTCACATTAATAGTTTAGATAAAGATATTTCTTCTATTAAATTAAAATATGATGATATATGTTTAAATGTTAGTAAATTCAATAAAGATAAAGAAAATCTTAATAAAATACTTTCTTTTTAAAAAGAATCTCAAAAGACATAAGGTTTAGGTTTTCAAGTTAATAGAAATATATCTAAGAAAACCATTTTTGTAAAACCTTCTTGTAATATAAATAATGATATATGTAAAAAGAAATCAAAATTCTTTTCTATTTGGGTGCCTAAAGAATTAACTTCATTACATAATTTTTTTATATTTCTGATTATATTAAAAATGTTTATTTATCAACTAACTATTTAGGAAAATCAAATTCTTCATGGGTTTGGTTTCCTAAAGGCTAATTTCATCGACCCAACATAGCATGGGTACCAAATTTTTAAATGTTTATCATTCCAGGTACCCAAGAAAGATAGGTGGATTTTGGATAGCGGTTGCTCAAAATATATGACTAGAAACATATAATTGTTGTCATCTTTTCGAAATAAGGATGGTAATACTATCACTTTTAGAGATAATAACAAAGGATAGGTCATTGGTATTGGAACTGTTGGTAATCCAAACAAACCTATTATTGATAATGTTTTATTAGTTGATGGTCTTAAATATAATTTGTTAAGTATAGGTCAATTTTGTGATAAACGTTTTAAAATTATTTTTAAAAAAGAATCTTGCTTAATTTATGACATAGATTTAATTTCTATATTATTTAAAGGACATAGAAAAAATAATATATATGTGTTATCTATGAATAACATTTCTAATGAACATTACCTTCTTGTATCCTATAATGATTCTATTTTATGGCATAAACGTTTTAGACATGTTAACTTTAAACATATTTCTAAGATTTCAAAGAGTGATTCTGTTAATGGTTTACCTAAACTTTCTTTTAAAGATAATTTTTGTGATGCATGTCAACAAGGAAAAATGCATAAATCTTCTTTCAAATCTAAAAATGTAATTTCTACAAGTAGACCATTAGAATTAATTCATGTTAATCTTTTTGGTCCTTCTAGAATAACATCTTTAAATGGTAGTAGATATGCTTTTGTTCGTGTTGATGATTATTCAAGATTTACATGAGTAATATTTCTTAAACATAAAAATGATGCTTTTAATGAGTTTTTTATATTTTCCAAAAGAATTCAAAAACAAAAATCACTTTCTATTATTTCTATTCGTAGTGACCATGGAGGTGAATTTGAGAATAAATTATTTAAAAATTTTTGTGATAAACATGATATTTCACATACTTTTTCTTTTCCTAGAGCAGCTCCACAAAATAGAGTTGTAGAAAGGAAAAATAAAACTTTACAAGAATATGCTAGAACCATGTTATGTGATAGTAATTTACCAAAGTATTTTTGGGCAGAAGCTGTTTCAACAGCATGTTATGTTCTAAACAGAGTTTTATTAGGACCTATTTTAAAGAAAACATCTTATGAATTATTTTATGATAGAAATCCTAAAGTCTCTTATTTCAAAGTTTTTGGTTGGAAATGTTTTATTTTAAACACAAAAGATAACTTAGATAAATTTGATTCTAAATCTGATGAAGGAATATTTGTTGGATATTCTAACCATAGCAAAGCTTATAGAATATATAATAAAAGAACTTTAGTCATTAAAGAATCAATGCATGTTTCTTTTGATTAAATTTTTACAAAAACACCAATTATTTCAAACAATGATGATATTTAGTTGATACTATAAATGATACCCTAATGATAGATGCTTCAAAAGATGATAATTTACAAAATGATCTACCAAAGAATTTTGTAGAAGGTAAAAACCATCCATATGATTTAATTATTGGTAATATTTCTGATAAAGTAACTACTAGATCTCATTTTAACTTGATTGCTCATACAGCTTTTATTTCAACTATTGAACCTAAAAATATAAAAGAATCCTTACTTGATGAATTTTGGATAATTACTATGTAAGATGAACTTAACCAACTTACCAGAAATAATGTTTAGGATCTTATACCTAGACCTCAAAATAAATCCATTATTGGAACAAAATGGATTTTTAGAAACAAATTAGATGAATTTGGTCATGTTGTTAGAAACAAAACAAGATTAGTTTAGCTGCACAAGGTTATAATCAAGAAGAATGTATTGATTATGATGAAACCAATGCACCAGTTGCTCGTTTAGAATTAATTAGAATTTTACTTGCATTTGCATGTTTTATGAATTTTAAACTTTTTCAAATGGATGTTAAAAGTGCTTTTCTAAATGGTTTTATAAAAGAAGAAGTTTTTGTAGAACAACCTCCCGGTTTTGAACATGAAAGTTTTCCAAACCATGTTTTTAAACTTAAGAAAGCCTTATATGATCTTAAACAAGCACCCCGTGCTTGGTATGATAGATTAAAAAATTTTCTTTTAACTTCAGGTTTTGAAATTGGAAAGGTTGATTCAACATTATTTATTAAGAAAATAAATAAAGATATATTATTAATTCAAATATATGTAGATGAAATTATTTTTGGTTCTACTAACAGTAATTTTTGTCAAGAGTTTGCTAAGACTATGCAGGATGAATTTGAAATGAGTCACATGGGTGAACTCAATTTCTTCCTTGGACTTCAAATCAAACAATTAAAAGCTGGAATATTCATCAATTAAAGCAAGTATGCTAATAAGTTACTCAAACGCTTTGGAATGGAAAATATAACAAGCAAACCAACACCAATGAGTACTACTATATCACTTGATAAAGATGAAAATAGTAAGAATGTTGATCAAAAGTTCTATCGAGGTATGATTGGATCACTTCTTTATATTACTGCTAGTAGACCTGATATTATGTTTAGCGTATGTTTATGTACTAGATTTCAATCTAATCCTAAAGAATCACACCTTAAAGCTGTAAAAAGAATTTTTAGATATCTTAAAAATACTACAAATTATGGGTTGTTTTATCCAAAGAATAGGACATTTGATTTATTATCTTATAGTGATGCTGATTTTGCCGGATGCAAATCTGATAAAAAAGTACAAGTGGAACATGTCATTTCTTAGGACATTCACTTGTATCTTGGTTTAGTAAAAAGAAAAATTCAGTATCATTATCAACGACTGAAGCAGAATATATTGCTGCAAGTCTAGCATGTGCTCAAGTATTATGGATGAAACAAACATTATCTGATTATGGCATAAATTGTCCCATATCAGCCATAATGTGTGACAATTCAAGTGTAATCAATTTATCTAAAAATCCTATTCAACATTCACGTATAAAACATATTGATATTAGACATCATTTCTTATGTGATCATGTGATTAAAGGTGATATTTTATTAGAATTTATATCTACTGATAAACAAATAGCAGATATATTAACAAAACCCTTAAAAGAAGAAATTCATGTTAAATTATGAAGGGAATTAAGTATTTGTTCAATTGAAGATTTAAATTAAAGTTTTAAAACAAATACATATGCATACATACCCTTAATAGTCGACTAATTTGACCTATAGTTGACAACATGCACAAGCTTTGCATATAAGTTGTTCTGTAAATTTCAGTGTAGTTGACTAATTTGCTTAGTAGTCGACTACTATGAGTTAAAATCTAAAAATCAACTTTCTGCCAATTACAGTGTAGTCGACTAATTCTCTTAATAGTCGAATAATCTGTGTTTAATCTGAAATCCAGAGTTCTGTCAATTACAGTATAGTCGACTAATTTTCTTAGTAGTCGACTACAACCTCAGATTTTTCCAAACTTAGTTTTTTAGCATATTGGATTTAAACCCTTTATATCCTAAACCCAATATCTGTTTTACTTAAGTAAAATTCATCTCAACCATTAATTTTAATCCTATCAATCCTAGCCACATATTTAAGAGCAAATCTTCACCATTCATTTGTTCTCAATTTAATCCTAACCATACAAATTATAATTTTTATTCTAAAGAAAAATCTTAAAAACAAAACTCATCTTCTTCTTCTCATAACCGATTCCTCTCTGTTCCCTCTTCTGAACCAAACAAAATCCAGGTTAGGGCATCATTTTTTTCTCTTTATTTCCAAAATTTCCATCAAGTTTCCTTGTTTAAAAGCTTGTGTCAGATCTGGTAGTCGACTACAACAGCTTATAGCTGACTACTTCTAGGGTTTCATCAGTTTTAGGTAAGCTTCTAAACTTATCTCATTCTTAGCTTTAAGTCTTGTCTGATTTATCATCTCTAGGGCTAAGAAATCTAAACGAGTTCATACCAATGTTAATGATGAAATCATCATATATTTAAAAAGTCCTAATTTACTTGAAGAATTTAATAAAATATTAACATTTAAAGTTCTTCTAGGACGATTTGTGAAATTTGATGATTTTATCCCATGAAATTTTGGATCATATTTTGAGAATGTGGGGTTGCTTGAATTATTCTCTGCTGAAAATAGAAAATTCACATATCCTTTTCTGGTTCAACTGTTCTATACTAATATAGAACGTGTAGGAACTATTAGTGGAACTGAAAAGCTTAGAACTCTTGTCAAAGGAGTAGAAATTGAATTGACTTCTAAGTCAATTGGAAAATTTTTTAACATTCCTTTCCAAGGAGTCTCTCTTAGATCAATCAGAATGAATGATTCAGAATTGCTATCCAATCATATTTTTCTTCCTGGTTATAGTAAACCATTGAATAAAATTCAAATAAGCTTCGTCCAATTCCTCGTTTCATTGCCCGAATATTAGCTTATAACTTGTTTCCAAAAACTAGAAGTTTCCATTTCATTTCCCTAGACTTAGCAAAAGCATTATATGCTATAATGGGGAATATCCAAGTTAATTGGGCTGAAGTTTATTTTGATAATCTTCTGACAATACCAAAAGGATTTCTTCCTTACAGTGCCCTTTTAACGAAAATCTTTGATAAATTTCATGTTGATATTGAGTCTGAAAATTCTATCGTTCATTCCATTGAATTCTTCGATTCTAATGCCCTAACTAGGATGAAGTTAACAAATTTTGAAATTCATGATCACAATCCTCAAGATGAACCTCAACCTCCTCAACAACAAATTCCACAAGATATTCCACAATCCTCAACTCAAGCAGGCCATTCATCTAGTCAACAACCCCCACAAATGCACTCAGAATCCTCTTGCTTCTCGGATGTGTAATATAACACCTTGTCTACACGCATCCTTGAGTTAGAAACTGGTCAGCGAGCTCTTTATTCCTAGAATAGTTACATCATCGGTAATCAGGAGGAGTTAATGAAGAAATTTGATAATTTGGATATGAAGCTAAATGCATATTTCCAAGGAAATCAACCTCCTCCAGGACATTCATCTTAGAAGACTATGAATGCATCATTTAGAATTTGGATGAACTTTCTGTTTGTTATCAAAACAATTATGTGTTATGTTGGTTATTTAAGTTTGAATGTCACAAACTATGTCGTAGTTATCTGTTTTTTAAAACATGTGTAAGGTGTTGATACTATGTTGCTTTAACTTTTATGTGACTGAATTTTATGTTGCTTTTTTGGTGAATGGATATTTAATTCATGCGCTATATATATTTTAAACAGATTATGGTGTTGAACATTGTGGAACTATTGGTTTTTATGGGAAGTCTTTGCCTACCTATTTGGATGGGTGAGATTATGGACTATGTTCATAATCTGGATGATTTGTTTGAAGTACTAGCTCATGAAGAGGAAATTATGATATGTTTATGATAGATATGTGTTTCTTTTTGTAAATGACAAAGGGGGAGAATATTTTCAGAATTTATGTTTTATAGACTCAAAAATATGAATTGTAGACTCTAATATGCTTTTATGCAGGGGGAGTAAGTATATTTGTTTATTAATGTTTTATTTTTTTAAATATACTTACATATACATAAATTGTTTGTCATCATCAAAAGGGGGAGAATGTTGGATATCATGTCCCCATGATATAATTTTGATAATAACAATTTATTCATAATCACTATGTGTGTTATACAAATGCACTAACATTTAAATGTAGTCTTCAACATCAAATATGAACAAGTGCAAGATGAGTTCAAGGCATTATGAAGTAAAGAGGATGAAGAACAAATACATCAATGTATTTTTTACATTTTTCTTTACTTAGAAATATTGTACAAGCCTTGATCACTTACACACATACATAGAAATTAAAACACACTAACACAGGCTTAGTGTGTTAGTTAACAATAGAAATCCCTTATGTTAAACATTAAAGTATTTAGTTAATCACTGAGTCTAAAAATATTTCATACATAATATTCTTTACCCTTAGTAGTCGACTAATTAGAATAGTAGTCGACTACTAAAGTCTGAGTTCAAAATTTTAGTTTCTGTAAAACTACAGAGTAGTCGACTACTACGGATTATAGTCGGCTACTCAGCTTTGAATTTTGATTTACAGAACTTTAGTTTTACAGAGTAGTCGACAACAAGCAACTATAGTCGACTACTGAGCTTTGAAATTTATTTTACAGAATGTTTGTTTTACTGTGTAGTCGACTACTAACAATTATAGTCGACTACTGATCTTTGATTTTTGTTTTCCAGACTTTCTGTAATACAGAGTAGTTGACCACTAAGAAGAATAGTTGACTATTAAGCTTCAGTTTCTAAATTTCAGACTTTTTGTATTACAGAGTAGTCGACTACTAGCCATTGAAGTCGACTACTAAGACGGTTTTTCTGAATGTTTAAGTTTAAACTTGTGACAGTTTTTTAGCCGTTTTTAAATGTTTTAAAGTTTAAAAATTTGTCTTTTCAAGGGCTATATAAAGGTTATATGTTCAGAAAAATGGCACATGATTATATACCTATAAGCTTCAACCTTTGTGCATTGTTCAAGAATTAAAACATTCAGATTTTGCTAAGTATTGAAAAAAAAGATTGTTTCTGAAATTGCCTTTCATCGTCATTCAAAATACAAATTATTTAGGTAATTTCCAGAGGATAAAATTATTCCTAACCACTGCTACATAACACTACAAATCCAGGCTTATAGGAATTGAGTTGTTTGATTCAAGGAAATGTCTCTCGGTTTGAGAGAGGTTGATCTCTTGGTTTAGAGATTGGTATGCAATTGGCAAAGTGTTGTCAATTGGTGTTGCAATTTACAGGGACTTGCAAATTGGTCAGGTTTGATTCTAATTTTGTACTTGGTTCAAAATTATAGTGGAAATCTCAAGCGAGATTTGCTTGGGGACTGGATGTACACCGGATTGGTGGAACCAGTATAAAAACTCTTGTTTGTGATTGTGATTTTCTGAGATTGTTGCCATTATTTCTTTGCAATTTATAATCTGCTTTGCATAAATCTTAAAAGAATACTATTCACCCCCCTCTAGTGTTCTAGTGTATCTATTTCAGATCCTACACTTCAGACTCTGGTGGTCTGTGAATAACTTGAACTATACTCCATACGAACAGTGTATCCATGCCTTTAGCACGAATACTACCGATGCTAACTCTAAATCATGTGTGGGGTAGTGCTGCTCATGCACTTTCAACTAATGATATGGCCAAGGAATTTGACCTCAGAAATCCAAAATTCACATTTGCTGAACTTAACATATAACTGATGCTCCCGTAAGGCCTGCAAGGTTAGACGTAGATGTTGTTCGTGCTCTCCTCCGATCTTGAATAGATAAAAATATTGTCGATAAATACAATCACGAATTAGTCCAAGTATGAAGGAAAAACATGGTTCATCAAATCCATGAATACCGTTGTGCATTGGTCAGCCCAAATGGCATGACAAGAACTCAAAAGACCCATATCGAGTCAGAAAGGTGGTTTTTGGGAATATCCACCTCCCAAACTCGCAAAATAACCAAAACGAAGATCAATCTTCTAGAAATGCTGCGCTCCCCGCAGTTGATCGAACAAGTCATAAATCCTATCTAATCTAGATAATGAACTTGTTCAACTCATGAAAATCTATACAAAATCATAAGATACCATCCTTCTTCACGAAGAGGATCGGTGCTCCACACGGAGAAAGACTCCGGCAAATAAAACTCTAAATAACTTATTTGTCTAAATCTGTAGCTCCATCATCTCAACAGGTGTCGTACGATAAGGTGCTCGGGATATCGGTACTGTGCTCTACTGCAACTCGATGCAGGACTCAACCTCTCTCACCAGAGGTAACCTAGGTATGTCCTGAAAGACATCCTGATAAACTGAGACAACTCTAGTCTCACACATATTAGCACTCCGATCCCTCAGCATCACCTCCTCGACGTATGCCAGGAATGACTCCACATTCTGGTTACCCTATGAGGTTGTTACTATCTATACAAACCCAACGAATGCTCACTAGCTGACTGTTTCAGTAAAACAGTCGATATTAACTTGGTATGATGATAGCCAATCTACACCAAAAACAATGTCGAAATTCGACATCCGCAACACGATCAGATCTATGAGAAACTCGGACTCATCTAGACTGATGACACATCTCCTATATATACTTCTCTTATAAGGATACCTCTCCTAGAGGAGTAGAGACTGATAACGGAACACCTAAAGAATGTGCTACAAGCTTAAGCCTATCCACGAAGGCATGAAAGATTAAAAAAAAGCGAAATTCCTAAGTAAAACAAGGTCTGAGTTTGAAAGAAAAATCACGAAGAAAGCTCCGCTCGCACCATGATCATGTGGTACAACTATATAGACTCTGCCGGTGATGAAAAAAAATATGGAACCATCTGTCCCTCAGGAAATCTCTTGGATAACGTAAATATGGTCTACTGGCCCCTTAATCCTTAGAATAACAAGTAATACTTCTATTCTCTGTTACTGGCTGTAATAGTGGCTCTGAGACTGTTGACCCTAACCTCTGTCATGTTGGTCTTCTGCCGGTGTATTGCGACAATCCTCCGATCTATGCCCGATCTTGTTACAAACATGATATGTATCTGAATTCCTACGCTGCTGCAGCGCTCTTGAATCGTTTTGTGCTCTCTTCTTATATTGTCCTAATGCAGGTGGTAAAAATCCTTATATTGCTACTGGGGTCTTCTAGATCCCGCAATAGCCCCTTTGCCCTTGCTATCATCATCATACTGGTTTTGATTTCTTCACTAACTTCAGGCATATCTCTCTGCTTCAATTGAACTAGCTCTAACCGCTTGTTGAAGGAGTAGACAAAGTTCTCCCAAATAAGTGATATTCGCTGCTCCTGCGAAAATATGGAGTCTTTACTATCCTTTGTTGCCATTCCCTGATGATGTCCTCTATGATGAAAACATTTAACCTCTGGTTTGGTACTGAATCGACGTTAAGAAATCTCCACATATTCTTTTTATTTATAGACTGCACATGAATCTAGTGTGCCCTGAAACTATAATACCCTTCGTGTCTGATGTCTTTCTTATCTTACACAACCAAGCCTCCTGTTCTACGGCTCTATCAATACCTGATTGTGGTGGTGGTGTAGTCATTAGTATTACCTCTTCGATAGGCACAACTGGTACAATGGGTGGTGGATCTTTAGAAAGTGATACTACTGGTGGAAACGGATAGCCTCTCGCTTCCCGAGTGTTCTAAAATCTTGCTGCAAATGGCGTCATGAAGTCGATTAAATACTGTGGAGCTTGCCACAGCTCGGCTCCGCTTGCCTAGTTCTCCAGGTACGAGTTTTACCTCGACCATATCCTTGTCCCGATATTTGTAATATCAAGAAGATAGCTTAAATGCCACAGTAAAGGAGATCACAAATATATACACATATATGACCTAACGTATCACGATAAGTATTTCATAAAATTACTTTTCAATCAAAGTAAGGTAGTCATAAAATTTTTTATAAATTTTGAACATACGTATATAACGTCCTCACTCACTCTAGAAATTCTTAGCAGACTCTATACATGAATTCTAAGAAACTCTATTCTAGTTCCACGACTCGACACAGGATGATCCTAAGGATAATGGAACTAGAGCTTTGATACCAACTGTGATACCTCTGGTTTCAACAAGGCTACAATCCAAGGTGAAATCAAGAATGTCAAACCTGTCATGCACTACACCATGCAATAGCACGTTTCACCATCACAATTACTATCTATCTAGTGGAATCAATAACAGGTGTAGGTACAAAACAGGCAAGAGGGAATATACAAAAGAAATACTAAACAACAGATATTCTGAAGAAAAATCATCACCACAGATATAAATGGATAAATCTCTAAGAAGAAAACATTTAAACTGATACAACTATCTCATAATGGGAATTCAAATGAAATGAGATTAAAGTACATCGCCTTTACAAAACTAAAATGATAACTCAAATGTTCATAAACACATCCACTGTGGAGTTCTGACATAACTACTAGTAATATAGATAAATAACTACTAGTGTAGCTCCATCAACCTACGGCTCTCCGTGCACCTGGCTCGTTACTTGAAAGGGGGGAAACAACGAGCGTCAAAGCGCTATAGCGAGTAACATCTTAACTAACCCCAGGGAGAAGGGCTAGAAGGATAAGAAAATAGCTACTAATACATATAGATAAACAATCATCTACTCTGAAATAAAAGGAGGTTTGATATTTAGAAATTTACAACACGAACATGGTACGTCGAGCGAAATAATCCAAACAAGGAAACCCTCATATATATACCATATGTCTCAAATTGTAAATCCCTAAATTTCAAATCCAAAAGCTATAGTGTGGAGCAATAATGAAAGACAGCTCCTCTAAATACCAAATCCAAATTACAATGTGGAAATATAACTTCATCTCTAACCATACTTTTAAAGACCCATCATATGTCAACACGTAAATCTGTAATATCTTAAAAGTCCAATACGAGGACTGTAGTAGATCATAGCCCAACATGAGCACTTCAATAGCTTATAGTCCAACACGAGGACTTCAATATTTTATAGTCCAACACGAGGACTTCAGTAGCTTATAGTCCAACACGAGGACTTCAGTAGCATATGAAATAAAATCTAATCACTATAGATAAAACGAAAACATTCTTGGATATGTGTAAACATGTCGAAACATATAAAAACAAAGATTTTTCATTTAAAACTCTTGTTAGGAATAAATTTTAGATCTAGATCTTCATTTAGAAAATTTATGGGTGGATTTTTATAAACCAAAACTTGGTCTTTACATCATATACTATAGAGATTTAACTTTATACACAAAATAGCATTTTAGGCTCAAATAAACCATGTAAAAACTCAAATATAATCATTTAAAAAGTTGGTACAGAGTTGGGCGAGATGAAACTCGCCCAAGGGGTGTTGATGAACTCTCAAAAATGTGTGAGAATGATCCCTCGATGCCGAACACTGCAAATCATGCATTCTCCTCACTTTTCGCCTTATGAAACTCCCCTAAGAACACAAGTTTAGGGCTAGGTTTTGAGAGAGAAGGAGAGGGGCTACTAGGGTTTAGAACACAGGAGAAAAGAGGTGTCTTTCATGTATAAACATGTGTATATATGATAGCAAACCCGAAAAACTATAGCCTAAAACCCGAAACCCGAAACTGAAAAATCCAGTATGACTAGAAACATACTCTTTGGTGTTTTGGCTATAACTTTCGCATCCGACCTCTGAGGTGATTAAAGATTTGTTAGAAAGATGCTGAAGAGACCTACAACTTTGGTATTTTACATGTTCTTAGATTCTAACTGCATCAGTGTGTAAAATTTAGAAACTCATAACTGGTCATTATTCGCAGATCTCTCTTTTGGTCTTTGTGCATGTTTTGCACATTTGCACTTATATATATTCATAAATATATATTGGATTAATCTCAAATCAATTATTATCATATACAAACATCAAAATATATTATTCTTCACCATATGACATATTTATCATTATTTATCATAAAATATTCAAAAAATTTGGGGTTTTACACGTCTTCGGTCCTGAACTTTCCGCAAAATTTGATGAAGGCATTGCTGACAAATTAAGGGCCGTTGTCGTGCATGATTCGTCTTGGAACACCGTATCGGTATATGATGTGGTGTTTGATGAACTTGACGACGTCACTTGTCTTCACTTCTTTGAGTGGAACTGCCTCGGCCCACTTTGAGAAATAATTAGTGATTGCCAAAATGAAATGATCACTTTTGGCTGACGGTGGAAAAATATGACCAACAATATATATTCCCCTTGTTTCGAATGGCCATGAAGTAGCTGAAGGGTGCAAGTGATCTGGGGGTTAATGCATATAATTCACATGTATTTGACATGCGTGGCATCATCAGGCGTACTCAACTACATTCTTGACCATGGTTGGCCAATAATATCATATTCTTCTAGGGTGTTCGCAGAGCTTGGGAACTGCCTGATGTGCACTACAGGTTCCGTCATGCGCTTCTTTGAGTAGCAAGCCGTCGTAAGCGTGACGATACAGTGTTTGGTTCGTCATGTTATAATAGAAGATCAGCATTCTTCGTCGGACCGAGTCTCTTTCTTTTATGTATTTTGGAAAAATACCGTGCACTACATAGTCGATAATGGGAAATCGCCAATCTCAAGGCTCTAGTTGAATTCGGGCTGAGTGCGCCTCCTTGATGTCCAAGGCGCAGTCTGGTGTGAAGAGTTGATGAGTTCTCACAGTGACCCATTGTTCGGTATCTAAAGGCTGTGCCAGAGATACCGCTAATACTACCAGTGCATTTGCGTACGCATTCTGGAGACGCGGAATGTATTCGATGAAGAATTCTTCGAACGAGCCTGCCATCTCAATGGCTATCTTATGGTACAGTATCAGGTATTGATTCTTAACTTTGTACTCTCCTCGAATTTGGTTGACTATCACTTGAGAATCACTAAAAGCTTCGAGATACTCGACCCTTAGCTCTTTGGAAAAACTAAGCCTAATGAGTAGTGCATTGTATTCAGCAACGTTGTTAGAACACGGTTCGGTGAGTGAATAGGCTCGAGGCATCATGTGTCTCTCCAGGGAAACTAAGACAACTCTAACTCCTGAAGAAATTTTAGAATATCCGAGAGCACTTGCCGCATTAGTTGCTTGGGAAGCACCATTGAAGTACAATCGCCATACTTGCTGATGAGAGGTGGTGTTAACTTCTTGAATTTCATCCAGCAAATCTTCATATAATTCGCCTGCATCCGTCGTAGGGTTGGCGGCTAGAAGATCGTAAATTGCTTGTCCTTTCACTAACTTTTGTTACTTGAAGTGCAGGTCATATTAGGACAAAAGTAGGACCCATTTTGCTAGTTGCCAATTCATAATGGCCGGTTGCATCATGAATACCCGTACTGGGTTAATGTTGGAAATGCCATAGATCGTCTGTCCAACGAGGTAATGTTGCATCTTTTGGATGGTGAACACCAAAGCGAGACATTCTTTTTCGATCATTGGGTATCGAGATTTAGCACCAACCAAAGTTTGACTTAAGTAATAGACAACCTGTTCGTGACCGTTGTCATCATCTTGTGCAAGAAAAGCACCTAACAAGTGGTTCATCACCTTAACATAAATCAAGAACGGTTTACCCGACTTCGGTGCAACGAGGACTGGAGGATTCGTCAGATTTGCTTTGATATCTTCAAATACCTTCTGACAGGTATCGTCCTAAATAAAAGACACTCCCTTCTTTGTTAGCTTAGAAAACGGTTGGTATTTTCCGGAGAGATTGGAAATAAACCGTCGGATATAAGTCAATCGTCATTGCAATCCTCAGAGTTCCTTAAGGTTTGTCAGGGGTTACAATTTATTTATCACTTTCACCTTATTGAGATTAATGTGGATACCCTTCATGGTGACGACGAATCCTAGAAACTTACCGCTGAACATTCCGAGGAAAGACTTGGTAGGATCCATCTTTAGCTGGTGACTTTTCATGAGATCGAACATCATCCTCAAATCTTTGATATTATCATCTTTGTTATGGCTTTTCATGACCAGGTCATCCACATAACATTCAACAGTCTTTCGAAGGTGTTCCTGAAAAATATTTGACATTGCTCGTTGATAGGTGGCTCATGCGTTCTTCAATCCGAAAGGCATGACTATGTAGCAGAAGACACCAAGGGGTGTCCTGAATGTGGTATGTTTTTCTTCATCTGGATACATCTTGATTTGATTGTAACCTGAAAACCTGTCCATGAAGGACATTCTCTCAAATCCGCAGGTGTTGTCAATAATAACATCCGTGATCGGAAGAGGGAAATCGTCCTTTTGGTGAGCGGTGTTCCGGTCTCTGAAGTCGATACAGATCCTGATTTTCCTGTTTTTTAAGGACCGATACGATATTTTCTAGCCAATCGGGATATTGTTCTTTCCTAATAAAACCCGAGTCAATTAGTTTTTTAACTTCAGAATCGATTGCTTCCATAATTTGTGGACGAAACTATCTTTGCTGTTGCTTGATAGGTTTTGCATGCGGTTTGATATTAAGGCGATGAACTGCCACATTTAGATCAAGTCCTAGCATATCTTCATAATTCTAGGCGAAAAAATCTATATATTCCCTAATAAGGGCAATCAACTCTTCCTTCTCGTCTGGTGGAAGACTGACGAATATTAGTTTCGGATTTGCTTCGTCATCCATGTTCACCTGGACCACTTTGTCTTCGGTAGGAGGTTCTCTTTGCTCAAACCGATCCCCATACTAAATATTCAAGTGATGGATCCATGGGTCTTCCCCAGTTGGCAGTTGATCGTCTTCCTCCATTGTGATGGGATCGACTGTGGCCATGTTTGACATCAGCCCTTTGAACACCTCTCCATGGCTGACGTCAGATTCCTAGCCTAAAGAATCTGATGAGTATCCATCCTTATTTACTAATTAGTCGACAATATGCTAGCAACATTCATCATCAGATAAAGAGATATAGCCTAAACCTCTTCTGTGGCCATAATAATTGTCGGGTTTTCCCTTAGGGACACAAGCGACTTTGGTCGGAACTCGAGGATCTCAGCCGAAACAAAAACCCTTCTCAAGTGTGAAGTCATATCCCCATATTCCATGAGGTTACATGCTTTTGGTCCATATTTGAACAAGTGAGGACCTGGTTGTTCATCATTACTATCTTCCTTTGAGAAGAGATTGGATGGTGGAGATTTTTCTCCTTTGCCGAAGACTATCTCTTTTTCACCCCATGCCTTGGCTAGAAGGACAAGAGTTGTTCCGAATGAATCTTGAATACACTTCTTTGTCATGCAAGATGACCAAAGCGGCATATGTATATCGGGGTTATTGTACAACCCCTGCATTACATTATTAAGATAATGCAAGCACTCTAAATCATTATTTATTATGTCATCACCAAGTTGCCAATTATAACTACTATCTGACGATTCTTCATCATCAAGATTGATTACAAAGGGTAGAAGGTTATTTAATACAAAACCACCATCGTAATCAAGCCTAGCTTCGGTATTAGGTTCTTCTCCGCTATCCGTACATTGGGCCGATGGTTCAGTATCAGATTTAACACCATAAAGAATGGAGTCGGTAATTAGTTTTCCAACCCCTTAAACGGTTTCTTATCCGCGACCACCATCTTGACCTCATTATTAGTGTATACACATTTGAGACACTGATGGAGGGTGGAGAGGACTATAACATTACTATGGATCCAAGGTCGACCTGATAGTAAGTTATAGTAAGTCTCTACGTCGATCACATAGCACGTGACTTTGGATTTCAAGTCTCTAAGTTGGCACTTCACTCGGATCTTACACAATAGTCTAGACCCACTAGTATTAAATCCGTAGATAATGGCGCCTGTCGAAGCTAACTTGCTGGCAGGGATTCTGAGATTGTACATTAATCGGAGTGGCATGATGCTGACAGTGGAACCCGAATTGACTTGGATCCGGTTAACAATGCTGGAGTCGATGTATCCAGTGAAGTACAAAGGCCTATCATGCTTCGAGTTTCTCACTTGCATGTCATCCTTGGTGAAGGTGATACAAGGGAACTGCTTGGCCGCCAAATTGCAATGTTGAGCCGGTGGCTCCGGCTCTTCGGGGACTGGTTGTTAGTTGTTTGTTGCTAGGGCTTCCCAGCAGGTGCAGGGGGGGTTGTAATTACCCCCAGCTCAGCCAATGTTTTAGCATTTGGATCAGAGACTTCGGGATATTTATAGTGGTATTTTTGCTCCCGCTCATGGTAGAAAAGACTTCATGTTTGTCTTCTGAAAGTGATAAGGTAGGGATACCTTCATCATCTTTCTTAGGGATTGCTGTGGCGGGGCAGCAGGTTTTACCTTTACTCTTGGACTTCTTCTTAGACGAGGACCCCATCCATTGTTCATCTTTGAGAAAATCTGGATGGACTCAAAGAATTACGCCATGTGTTGCACAAGCCCCTTCTGGCGTTGTCCATGGGGATCGTCGTTAACGGTCTTCATCTCTACCTTTAACACAGACTCTGGCTGAAACCATGATGGAGGGACAAAATCGAAACTGATAGAAACTGCATTTGCGCCCACCTTCTTCTCTTTGGGCTGCTTTGCAGTGATGATGCTGACGTCGATCAAGGCTTGGATCTTGTCCTTAAGGGTGTAGCATATCTTAATGGGATGATGGACCCGCTTGTGAAATGCATAATATTTTGGTTCCATTGTCCTCTTGGCTTCCTCCTTGTTAGAGATTGAAGGCAATTTGATTTTGTTGTTATTCAGGAGGTATTTGAAGATAGCAGGAACTTCATATTCCTTAAAGGAGTATTCTTTTGGGAATTTTGGTTCAGAAGTCTTTTTGCTGCCTTTGAGGTCGTTGTTGCCACTAAGAGGGTGATTTCTGTGGCGCTTGCTGTTACGATTGTAGTTAGAATATTTGATTCACGTCTATTGCATTCATCGACATCCTTCCTTTACCACGAGGGACAAAGTTTTGCTTCGGAGCACTAACCATCGATTGACCTCTTTCAGCCTTCTTCCTTTTGAGAAAGCATTCGGCTTACTCACCGCGCACCTTTAATTCTTTCTAGAGATGGTGCCACAACCATGGCTTCCAGACATCCAAAGAAAGGTTATTGTGACATGTTTGGAGAATAAACTCCTGTGACCTGATCTTGATAATTCATTGCCTTATTCCGGAAGCGCTTGATAAAGTTGTCGACCGACTCTCCGTCTTTTTTATTTTCGTCGAACAATGTCCTGATTGACACTTCAGTGTTGTCGTCGAAGAAGTTTGTGAGGAACATGCTTTCCATGTTGTCCTAACTGTTGATGCTCCCCGGCTTAAGACGGCGATACCACTCAAAGGAGGCTTCGCGAAGGATGCCGACGAACTATCGGACCATCAAAGGTTTGTTGCTAGAGATCACGCCGAGGTGTGATTTAAAATAAATTAGATGATGAGTGGGTGATCCTCTCCCGTTAAACAGAGTGAAGTTAATTAAGTTAAACTTTGCCGAATACAGAATCGATTCCCACTCTCTCGGATACGCACACGGGATGCCGGTCTTCTTCACCGCTTGAGCAGACATCAAAGAGTTTATTTTGCTCTCGATTTCCTTCATCTTCTTATCTTCACCTGCATTTTTCTTTAGGGTTGCTGAGAAGGTTGAGGAGATTCCACTGGACCACTCCTAGGGTTATTGTCGTTGGGGGGAGTATCAGCATTTATATTTTGATCTACTTCGGAGTCGCCACCTACTTCGTTAGTATTGTTGCAACGACCGGATTTAGCCTACTAATTCAACAATGATTGAAGTTGTTGGGCATGTAACTCCCTCATGCGCTACATATTCAACTCCATTACCATCTTCTTCTTAGCTCTGAGCTCTTCTTTCTACTTAGCTAGAGCGTTTTCAAGCATTTGAGCTAACTGGTCGAGAGTGATGGTGAACGCCTCCCAAACTCATCATGTGATGGACGTAGTGGCATCCGAAGCGATTGCAAAGCAAGTGTCTGACGGTTTGTCATCTGAAGATAACCCTATTCTCATTCGTAGATTAGCCCTTGGTTTGATAGTTCTGGATCGCAATCGAGTTAGACGCTGGGATATTTCCAGAAAATGTTCAGGACTGAAATGCCGTGTTGATTTCCCTTTATCAGCCACGTTGATAGTGACTTCTGGGAGTTCATCATCTTGAAAGGTCGGTCTTCTCTTGCGAAAACGCCTTGGCTTAGGCTTCAACATTTCGGTGGAGAGTGTTAGATATCATGTCCCCATGATATAATTTTGATGATAACAATTTATTCATATTGAGAATCACTATGTGTGTTATACATTTGCACTAACATTTAATTGCAGCTTTCAACATAAAAAATGAACAAGTGCAATATGAGTTTAAGGCATTATGAAGTAAAGAAGATGAAGAACAAATACATCAATGTAATTTTTTATATTTATCTTTACTTAGAATTTTTGTACAAGCCTTGATCACTCACACACACACATAGAAATAAGAACACACTAACACATGCTTAGTGTGTTACTTAACTATAGAAATCTCCTATGTTAACAATTAGAGTTTTTAGTTTATCATTAAGTCTAAAAATAGTTTATACATAAATTTTTACTCTTTAATAGTCGACTAATAAGAATAATAGTCGACTACTGTAGTCTAAGTTCAAGATATAAGTTTCTGTAAAACTACAGAGTAGTCGACTACTAAGAATTATAGTCGACTACTCAGCTTTAAATTTTGATTTACAGAACTTTAGTTTTACAGAGTAGTCAACTGCAAGTAAATATAGTCGACTACTGAGCCTTGAAAATTGTTTTGCAGAACGTTTATTTTACAGTGTAGTCGACTACTAACAATTATAGTCGACTACGGATATTTGATTTTTTGTTTTCCAGACTTTTTGTAATATAGAGTAGTCGACTACTAAGAAGAATAGTCGACTACTAAGTTTCAGTTTCTAAATTCCAGACTTTCTGTATTACAGAATAGTCGACTACTATGCATTATAGTCGACTACTAATGTAGTTTTTTTGAACGTTAATGTTTGAATCATTGATAGTTTATAGCCGTTTTTAAACGTTTTTAAAGTTTAAAAACTTGTCTTTTCAAGGGCTATAAAAAGGTTATATGTTCAAAAAATGATACATGATTATATACCTATAAGCTTCATTCTTTGTGCATTTTTTCAAAAGTCAAAAATTTCAAATTTCAGTAAGTTTTGAGAAAAAGATCTTTACTGAAATTGCCTTTGATCATAATTCAAAATACATTTTATTTAGGTAATTTCCAGAGGTTATAAGTATTCCTAAGCCACTGCTACACTACACTTCAAATCAAGACTTATAGGAATTGAGTTGTTTAATTCAAGGAAAGTTCTCTCGGTTTGAGAGAGGTTGATCTCTTGGTCTAGAGATCAGTGTGCTATTGGCAAGGGACTGTCAATTGGTGTTGCAATTTATAGGGACTTGCAAATTGGTCAGGTTTGATTTTAATTTTATACTTGATTCAAAATTATAGCGGAAATCTCAAGCGGGATTTGTTTGGGGACTGAATGTACACCAGATTGGTGGAACCAGTATAAAAACTCTTCTTTGTGATTGTGATTTTCTGAGATTGTTACCATTCTTTCTTTGCAATTTATAATCTACTTTACATTATTTTTAAAAGAACACTATTCACCCCCCTCTAGTGTTCTAGTGTATCTATTTCAAATCCTACATTTGGTATCAGAGCAAGGTTAAAGATGGCATCAACAAATACATCACAATTCAAAGAGGGTCATTCTACAAATCGTCTACCAATGTTGGATGGATTGAACTACAACTATTGAAAGTGCCGAATGAAAATCTATCTCCAATCAATTGGCTATGAACTTTAGAACATTGTGAAAACGAAATATGAGAAGCCAACAACCCCTTTCTCAGAATGGACTACATCTCAAAGAAACAATGCAAACTTGGACTCCAAAGCCAGGAAGGCACTATTCTGTGCACTTGACAAGAATGAATTCAATAGAGTGTCAACGGCCAGATCTGCCTATGATATTTGGCACACACTAGAGGTAACTCATGAAGATACAAATAAAGTTAAAGAATCTAAAATTTCTGTTTTTGTACACAGATTTGAATTGTTCAAGATGAAGGAAAATGAGACCATTGGAGAAATGTTTACAAGATTCACCGACATCACTAATTCTCTCATTGGTCTTGGTAAAATATATACTCAAGTGGAGATGGTAAGAAAAATACTACGTTCACTTACTCCACAATGGGAAAAGTGTTAGCCTCTTTGTTTTAATGATGTTTAACAAACAATTTACTTGTTAGCCTCTTTGTTTTGATGATGTTTAACAAATAATTTACCACTAATGTTGTTTGTTTAGTATTTGTATTTTCTTGTTTATTATAGACAAACAACATGTTAGAGGATGGATGGAATTGCGCATTCACGATCATATCCAATAAAGATTGATGGAATTGTGGAATGAAGCCTATGCAATTCAAATTAAAGATCCAAGTTCTAGCTTCATCCGTAAGTGTACCAATTTGAGCTACATAGAAGATCAATCAAGCTTGGGTATATTTAGTTTAGGTTTTATATTATGTGTGTTAGTACTTTAAGTTCAATCATATATACACACACATATTTGGTTTTTATATATATAGTTATATATATACACAAGTTTTGGTTTATGGACTTAGAAATTATTATATACATATTTTATTAAGTCTATAAAATCATTTCATAGGGTTTCAAAACATTGTTTATGTCAAAACATCAAATTTCATGCATATCACATTTTCATGTTTTGGACACACTTGCAAAATACATGAGTTTTCACAAATAGGAAACTCAATTTGAGAAATTCTTTTTCTAACATGTTCAATTTCATGTTTATAAATGTTTTCCAAAGTTTTATCAATTTTGGAGTTAATTTTTTATGTTTATTTGAATTTACAAAATCAAGTTTTTAATTAGCTCATGTTCGTGCACATGTTCATGCATGTTTTTGCAAAACTAATGTGTTTTTATAATTGGGAAATGCGATTTGAAAAATTTCTTCGTTTACATGTTTATCATCATATATACAAACACTTTCCTAAGTTTTACTATTTTTGGAGTTGTTTTGTTATTTTCAATTGAATTTACAAAACCACATTTTTTCTAGTTTTTTCAAAAACTGTATATCTGTGTTCAAATATTTATTTCTCACAACTGGGAAGTGATATTTTAGAAATTATTTCTCTAACATGTTTATCTACATGTCTAGAACTTTTCCTAAAATTTTATGATTTTGAGAGTTGATTTGCTATTTTTATTTACTTTTACAAAGTCAGATACGCAAAATTCCAGAATTTATCAAAAACAAAAACTGTCCGTGAACAATACGGTCGTCCGCACTGTAGCGCGGTTGACCGCCGTTACTGTATCACCCGACCGTTAACCAGTAACAGTAACTTCTGTTTTTTGGTTTTTTAGTGGGTTTTTGAGATTTTTTGGGTCGTTTTCTTATATCCTATATATACCCCTTTGCCATAACTATTTTTCACATCTAAGAAAATATTTTAACAAAGTTTTAACAATGGTTTAAGTTTTGTTTAGTGTTTGATTAAAAAGCTTTTAAGCATTTGAGTATTTTGGTTTTGTGAATCAATTCCACAAGAACTTGAGGAGATCATCTATTAAAGTTTGAGCTTCCAACTATTCTCCCTCCACCTCTTGATCTATTGAGAAGTTTTCTAAACTCTTATCTAGCTTTATATTTGCTTAGTTATTTGATTATCATTCTTTAAAGCTAGTTTTTATATTAAGTTTAGATTTGATTATATTATCTCATTGTTACACACACCCACATTGAGCTTTTAGTATTTACATACATAGTATATTGGGATTGTGAGAGATTGTAACATTGAGTTGTGCTTAATTAAGTTCTCACCTTGTATTAGAGAACAAATCATTTGTTGTTATTTGCTAGTGTTATAAAATTTTCGGTGAGCTAGAAAACCGAGTGTGAGGAGTGAATGTTGATCAATGAGCGTTGAAAACCGACATTGTAAGTGAGGTGTGAACGTTGATCGGTAAGCGTTGAAAACCGACATTGTGAGGTGTAAACATTATTCAGATGAGCGTAGAAAACCCAGTTGTGATAATGGATTTCTTCCCGGGAGTGGGGAGCGGAGACGTAGGACGGAAGGCTCGAACTCCGTGATCATATTCTGTGTTTGCATTATTTATTTGCACACTATCACTCTTGTTTTGTTTACCATTGTGTTGTTTATATATCCTTGCATATATTACCTCTTTGCTAGTATATATCTCTTTATTCATATTTCTTATTCTTGCTCATAACACTTGTATATCTTTCTTGCAAGAATAATTCTTTAGTAAGTTTTAATTGGCAAAAATCAGATTAGATTAGCATAAGATCCTAATCACCCCCCCTCTAGGGTCTAACAATTGGTATCAGAGCTTGATGCTCTTTTATTTAAGGTCTAATCGTCTTGAGTTAAAGATCCAAGTTATCTTTTTGTGCTAATCTTGTTTTGATTGTATTTGTATCTTTCTTGTATATTTTTACAAATTATGGATATGAATGATGCATCTTGTTTAGGCTATGATTCTAGTATTGCTCCTAAATTTATTATTTTCCCTTATGCTCAATGGTGTTTTAGATTCAAAATATTTGTTCAATCTAAAAATATTAATTTATGGGAAGTCATTGATTGTGTTTATATTGTGCCAACATTGGAGAAATCCAAGTGGAATAAAAATGATAAAAGATTATTATTATGAACAAGCTCTTGTTGGAATTCTTACATAATGCATTTGATTCATCTTTGTCTAACAAGTTTGTTCATTTTGATAGTGCTTACACCTTATGAAAATTTATTGAAGCACATCAAGGGGACTTGGAGGCGATCCGACAAGCTTTGGAGGATCCGGCTTCAAGTTCATATGGAGCATCATGCACACATTCACTAGGCGATAACCCTAGTGAGGTTTGCGAGTTCGAATCAATTAATGATTTATCTGATGAACTTGCTTGTGCTAGTAAAAAATTATTGCATGCCTTTAACAATTACATAAAAAAATTATTGATTTACAAAGCAAGCATGAAGATTTAAAATCCGATCATGAGTTGTTAGCATCTAAGTTTAAAACTATTTCTAATAAAAATGTGATCCTTAAAGAAAACAATGAAAAATCAAAATTGGATCATGTTTGCTTAACTTCAAATGTTGCTAGTTTAACTCATGAAAAAATAATGCCATGTTATAAGTAGAGAACATAAAAAATAATATTGCTTCTTTTATAAATGATTATTTATGTTCTACTTCTAAAGTTAATGCTAATATGCCTAATGATGAGTTGAACAATGTTAAAAACCGTATTTCCTCTTTAGATTCAACTCTAACTACATGCATTAACAACCACAAGAAGCTTGTGGATATGTGTGTCAAGTCTAATGCAAAATCATCTACTCATTATGCACACATATATAGTAAAGTTTACAAGTGCTCAATTTGTGGTCATAAAGGTCATTTATCTAAATTTATCTATGATGCACACAAATATAAGAATGCTAAAGCTCATTGTGCATCTCATCATGTTTCTTCATCACATACACATGTACATGCACACACTCATAAAGTTTATCATAAGTATGCTCATGTGTTTAAATGTGATCTTTGTGGACATTTTGGCCATTTGGCAAAATTTTGCTATGATTTGAAAAAGGCTTCACATTTGCCAAACATATTTAGTAGACCACATGTTTATAAATGTAATATTTATGGTAGATTTGGCCACTTAGGAAAATTTTGTTTTGATTATGTTTCACATTTGCAAAAAACTTCAAATAATTTACCTTTGTTTGCAAATATTCCACGTGCACCTTTTAATGATCAACATAAGCAAATGCTTCCTTTTCATTATACATATTGCAATCGGAAGGGTTATTTGAGTGATTATTGCTATGACCGATGCCGTGCACCACATATGCCCAAGAGGGTTCATAACCCTAGGGCTTTGAGCCTGAATGATAGGGGTCATATCCCTAACCAATCCGGCACCAAGAATTCTTGGGTGCCAAAATGATCTTTAAACCAAGAACTTTAGTATTTTTATTCTTTTTTCTTTTCTTGGTTTTGAAAAATTATACTTTAAACTTTTGAACATAAAAACAATTTTTTTCATTGATCAAATTTTTTTGTTTTCATGATTATTGGTTTTGTTTTGATGAGAGGTTTGTATTAATGTAACCCACCAATTTATTGGGTGTTTATTCCCAAATCTTTTTTACCGGGTGCTAAAATGTTTATATGGGTTGATACTAGCTCAAGAGCTAGATATAATTACCTCTCTTGATTTTTGAAAATCAATGATGGTTTGGTTTTATATTTTTATGGATTTTATTTGATTTATGATTTCACTTGAGTGATTTGTTTTCATTTGAAAACCTTTTGCATGATTATCATGTTATTCTTTCATTTGTTTTCATAAATCTAATTTTACATAGTTTTTATTTTTTTTTTTTGTGTTAATGAGACACTATTTTCATAGTGACATATTTATATGTGTTCTCATTGTCTTTTTGTATGTGAGTGATATTTAGCATATTCATCTATGCTTGCTCACATATGTGTGCCTTGATCATTATTGCATATATTCCATAAGGCATTTTGATAGAGGGAGTCTTCCCTTTTCTATTATTGTTTTTATACTCACCCATGCATATTGATAGGGGGAGTTTTCGCTCTCTTCATCATTTTGTCCCCTTTTTGATGTTGTCAAAGGGGGAGAAATATTATGAGTATATCATTTTTGTTTATATGCATGATAATTCTAAATTATATATTCTTTCCTTTCATGCATATATATCTTTTTATAAATTATTTGTTATCATCAAAAAAGGGGAGATGTTAGACCCTAGAGGGGGGTGATTAGGGTCTTATGCTAATCTAATTCCAAATTTATGGCCAATTTAAAATAATGTTGAATGATATGTTCTTGCAAGAGATGAATATGAGCAATAAGAACACTAAGACTATGCACAAGAAGATATGAGACAAACAAAACACAAACACACGATATGTTCACGAGGTTCGGTCCCCACGACCTACGTCCCCGCTCCTCACCTCGAGGAGATATCCACTATCACAATCCGGTTTGGAAGCCGGAACTTCTACACACTCGGTTTACAAGTTCACCGAAAACTCTCACACTACACAATCACTCACAATCACACTTTACACACTAAGTGTAGGAATCTAGCCCGTGTCCTCCTCCTCAAGTGCTCGATTACAACCTCTCCCTAGGTTAGTCAATCGACGCCACTCCTCTTGGATTTGACCCCGTCTCTCTCTCCTCACACTTCTCTCGGTGTACAAGTGTATTACAAGTGATTCTCTCAAATAACAGTTGAATATAAAGATTTGTTCTCAAATAACAAGTGAGAACACAATGAAGCTCACACTCACTAAATCACACTCCACAACCCACAATATATGATATGACAATATTAAGCTCAATAAGTGTGTGTGATAACAGTGAATGAAACACAATAACTGTAACTCAAAATATAGCTTAATCAAATAAAAGAGAAATAGAAATAAGCTATATAAGAATGAGTTTAGGAAACTTCTCAATGAACAAGAGGAGCTGAAGAGATGACGATCTCAATGAGATTTGAAAGCCTCCTCTTGATGTAGAAAATCTTCTATTGAAAACAGATTACCCAAAACAGCTCTTAAACAGCTCTTAAACGCAATTAATATTTTGTAAAACAACAAACTTAGATTTCTTAGATATATGGAGGAAGAGCAGTAATGGGGTATATATAGCACCCCAATACAACAGCTCAAAGAATGTAAAAAGACCAGAAAACCCATTTGAAAAACTAGCCGTTAGGCTCAGTTTGGTGATGAGTCGGTCGACCGGTACGGTCGACCGATTAGTTCAATAAACGAAAGAATCAGGGTTTTAAAGATGGCGGTCGACCGACATGAATTTCGGTCGACCGAAATTAAATTGCGGGCGACCGGAATGAAATTGCGGGCGACCAGAAAAGTTTTGGAAACAATTCTCAAAAAGCAGACAGACGTCGGTCGACCGTATCGGTCGACCGAATTCTGATATTGAAAGTTGACAGGTTTTGGGTGAGTTTCGAAAAATCTTTTAAAATATCAGATCATATCCAAAATTTGTGAAACTTTGGGAAAAGATTATAAATGATGAAGTAAACATGTTTGAAGAGAAATTTTTGGAAAAACATTTTTCGTTTGCTAAAACTCCCTGTTTTTGAAAACAGCTTAGAAAACCTGTAATTTTACGAAAGTGAAGGTTGATTTAAACATGTAAATATACATATATATATTGTGCATATAATATCTGTATATAGTGAAACCTGAACGAGCTGTAAACAAGAGATAAAAGTATTTTAACAACGTTTTATGAAAAGATCATCTATATAATGGAAAACGTCATAAATCGTGTTTAAGTGTATATGTATTGAGCTTGAATATAATCATATGATATATGTAAGAACTAAAAATATACCTAGGTAAATCCACGCAGATGAACTTGAATCTTTAACACTTTAGTAATGCGTGTTGAAATATCTGAAAAAGAACACAAACACAAAACACTAGAAAACTTATTAGTAATAAATTGTTTGTCAACTCATCATCAAAACTATAGGATCAACAGGAGATTGTTGGCCTCTTTGTTTTGATGATGTTTAACAAACAATTTACCACTAATGTTGTTTGTCTAGTATTTGTGTTTTCTTATTTATTGTAGACAAACAACATGTTGGAGGATAGATGGAATTGCGCATTCACGATCATATCCAATGAAGGTTGGCGGAATTGTGGAGTGAAACCTATGCAATTCAAATTAAAGATCCAAGTTCTAGCTTCATCCGTAAGTGTACCAAGTTGAGCTATATCGAAGATCAATCAAGCTTGGTATATTTAGTTTAGGTTTTATATTATGTGTGTTAGTACTTTAAGTTCAATCATATATACACACACACATTTGGTTTTTATATATATAGTTATATATATACATAAGTTTTGGTTTATGGACTTAACAATTATTATATACATGTTTTATTAAGTCTATAAAATCATTTCATAGGGTTTTAAAATATTGTTTATGTCAAACATCAAATTTTATGTATATCACATTTTCATGTTTTGGACACACTTGCAAAATACATAAGTTTTCACAAATGAGAAACTCAATTTGAGAAATTCTTTTTCTAATATGTTCAATTTCATGTTTATAAATGTTTCCTAAAGTTTTATCAATTTTGGAATTAATTTGTTATGTTTATTTGAATTTACAAAATCAAGTTTTTAATTAGCTCATGTTCGTGCACATGTTCGTGCATGTTTTTGTAAAACTGATGCGTTTTCACAATTGGGAAACAAAATTTGAAAATTTTCTTCGTTTGCATGTTTATCATCATATATACAAACATTTTCCTAAGTTTTACTATTTTTGGAGTTGTTTTGTTATTTTTAATTGAATTTACAAAACCGTATTTTCTGCAGTTTTTTCAGAAACTGTATATCTATGTTAAAATATTTATTTCTCTCAACTGGGAAGTGATATTTCAGAAATTCTTTCTCTAACATGTTTATCTACATGTCTAGAATCTTTTCACAAAATTTCATGATTTGTGGAATTGATTTATTATTTTTAATTAATTTTATAAAGTCAGATACGAAAAATTCCAGAATTTGTCAAAAACAAAAACTGTCCGTGAAGGTCGACCGTCTTTACTGTAGCACCCGAACGTTGAACAGTAATAGTAACTTCTGTTTTTTGGTTTTTTAGTGGGTTTTTGAGTTTTTTGGGTTGTTTTCTTCTACCCTTATATACCCCTTTGTCATAACTATTTTCCTCATCTAAGAAAATATTTTAACAAAGTTTTAACAATGGTTTAAGTTTTGTTTAGTGTTTGTTTAAAAAGCTTTTAAGCATTTGAGTGTTTTGGTTTTGTGAATCAATTCCACAAGAGCTTGAGGAGATCATCTATTGAAGTTTGAACTTCCACTATTCTCCCTCCACCTCTTGATCTATTGAGAAGTTTTCTAAACTCTTATCTAGCTTTACATTTGGTTAGTTATTTGATTATCATTCTTTAAAGCTAGTTTTTATATTGAGTTTAGATTTGATTATATTATCTCATTGTTACACACACCCACATTGAGCTTTAGTATATTGGGATTGTGAGAGATTGTAACATTGAGTTATGCTTAATTGAGTTTTCGCCTTGTATTAGAAAACAAATCATTTGTTGTTATTTGTTAGTGTTGTAAAGTTTTCGGTGAGCTAGAAAACCGAGTGTGAGGAGTGAACGTTGATCGGTGAGCGTTGAAAACCGATATTGTGAGTGAGGTGTGAACGTTGGTCGGTGAGCGTTGAAAACTGACATTGTGAGATGTAAACGTTATTCGGGTGAGCGTAGAAAACCCGGTTGTGATAGTGGATTTCTCCCCGGGAGTGGGAAGCGGAGACGTAGGATGGAAGGCCCAAACTCCATGATCATATTATGTGTTTGCATTATTTATTTGCACACTACCACTCTTGTTTTGTTTACCCTTGTGTTGTTTATATATCCTTACATATATTACCTCTTTGCTAGGATATATCTCTTTATTCATATTGCTTATTCTTGCTTATAACACTTGTATATCTTTCTTGCAAGAATAATTCTTTAATAAGTTTTAATTGACATAAATCGGATTAGATTAGCATAAGACCCTAATCACCCCCCTCTAGGGTCTAACAAAAAGAAGGTTATCGCAATTGAAGAAGCAAATGATTTGTCAACTCGTACAGTTGAAAACCTTATCGGTAATCTTATGGCTTACGAAGTTCAAATTGAATATAGAAAGAATGAGGATGAAACAAAGAACAAGAAAGTGCTTGCATTCAATGCTACTTCCGATAAAGAAGATTCAGATAATGATGAAGAAATGAGAATGTTTGCATGCAAATTTAGAAAATTTATAAAACGAGGTAAGTTTAAATCAAAGAATTCAAATTCAAATAACTTGCTTTGTTTCAAGTGTAACAAACCAGGATATATGAAGAAAGACTGTCCATTGTTGAAGAATAAGTAAAAATCAAATTTTTTCAACAACTTCAACAACATTCAAAGCAATAAGAAAAGGAAAGCTATGGTAGCTACATGAAATGATAATGATGATTCATCTTCAGATGAAGAAAATAAAGAAACGGAAAGTGCTCATATGTGCTTTATGGTGGCACAAGATGAAGTAAGTGACAATGAAGAACTTTTAGATGCTTTTAATGAATTATATGAAACTTTTTTAAGATTAAAAGGCTTCACATAATTTTCTTAAAGGAGAAAATAAAAGATTACTTAAAGAAATTTCATATTTTAATTCATCTACAAATTCTAACTCTCAAGTAATTAATTTGAAAGAAGAAAATTATTTCTTGCTTAAAGAAAATTAATGTTTATCCAATGAGAACGTTTATCTAAAATCAGAATGTAATAATTTAAATATTCGCATTAATTGTTTAGATAAAGATATTTCTTCTATTAAATTAAAATATGATGATATATGTTTAAATGTTAGTAAATTCAATAAAGGTAAAGAAAATCTTAATAAAATACTTTAAAATCTTAATAAAATACTTTCTTTTCAAAAAGAATCTCAAAAGACAAAAGGTTTAGGTTTTCAAGTTAATAGAAATATATCTAAGAAAACCATTTTTGTAAACTCTTCTTGTAATATAAATGATGATATATGTAAAAAGAAATTAAAATTCTTTTCTATTTGGGTGCCTAAAGAATTAACTTCATTATATAAAAAAATTTATATTTCTGATTATATTAAAAATGTTTGTTTATCAACTAACTATAGGCAAATTAAACTCTTCATGGGTTTGATTTCCTAAAGGCTAACTTCATAGACCCAACATAGCATGAGTACCAAATTTATAAATGTTTATCATTTCAGGTACCCAAAAAAGATAGGTGAATTTTGGATCGCGGTTGTTCAAAACATATGACTGGAAACATACAATTGTTATCATCTTTTTAAAATAAGGATGGTAGTACCGTCACTTTTGCAGATAACAACAAATGAAAAGTTATCAGTTTTGGAATTATCGGTAATCCAAATAAACCTTCTAGCAACAATGTTTTATTAGTTGATGGTCTTAAACATAATTTGCTTAGTATAAGTCAACTTTGTGATAAAGGTATTAAAATCGTTTTTGAAAAAAAGTCTTGCTTGATTTTGACATAGATTTAATAACTATATTATTTAAAGGACATAGAAAAAATAATATATATGTACTATCTATGAATAATATTTCTAATGAACATTATCTTCTTGCATCTTCTAATTATTCTATTTTATAGCATAAACGCTTTGGACATGTTAATTTTAAACGTATTTCTAATATTTCTAAAAATGATTCTGTAAAAGGTTTACCTAAGCTTTCTTATAAAGACAATTTTTGTGATGCATGTTAACAAGGAAAAATACATAAATCTTCTTTTAAATCTAAAAATATAATTTCTACAAGTAGACCATTAGAATTAATTCATACTGATCTTTTTGGTCCTTCAAGAGTAGCATCTTTAAATGGTAGTAGATATACTTTTGTTCTTATTGATGATTATTCAAGATTTACATGGGTAATATTTCTTAAACATAAAAACGATACTTTTAATGAGTTTCCTATATTTTGCAAAAGAATTCAAAATCAAAAATATCTTTCTATAATTTCTATACGTAGTGATCATGGAGCTGAATTTGTAAATGAATTATTTGTAAATTTTTGTGATAAACATGGTATTTCTTATACTTTTTCTTTTCCTAGAGCAACACCACAAAATGGAGTTGTTGAAAGAAAATAAAACTTTAAAAGAATGTGCGAGAACCATGTTATGTGATAGTAATTTACCAAAGTATTTTTTGACAGAAGCTGTTTCTACAGCATGTTATGTTCTAAACATGGCTTTATTAAGACATATCTTAAAGAAAACATCTTATGAATTATTTTATGATAGAATTCCTAAAGTTTCTTATTTCAAAGTTTTTGGTTGTAAATGTTTTACTTTAAACACAAAGGATAATTTGGATAAATATGATTCTAAATCTGACGAAGGAGTATTTGTTGGATACTCTAACCATAGCAAAGCTTATAGAATATTCAATAAAAGAACTTTAGTTATTGAAGAATCAATGCATGTTTCTTTTGATGAAATTTTTACAAAAACACTTATTGTTTCAAACAATGATGATGAATTAGTTGATACTATCAATGATACCCCAATGATAGATGCTTCAAAAGATAAAAATTTACAAAATGATTTACCAAAGAATTTTGTAGAAGTTAAAAACCATCCACATAATTTAATTATTAGTAATATTTCTGATAAAGTAACTACTAGATCTCATTTTAATTTGATTGCTCATACTGCTTTTATTTCATCTATTGAACCTAAAAATATAAAAGAAGCCTTACTTGATGATTTTTGGATAATTGCTATGCAAGATGAACTTAACCAATTTACAAAAAATAATGTTTGGGATCTTATAAATAGACCTCAAAATAAATCAATCAGTGGAGCAAAATAGATTTTTAGAAATAAATTAGATGAATCTGGTCAAGTTGTTAGAAACAACGCAAGATTAGTTGCACAATGTTATACAAGAAGAATGTATTGATTATGATGAAACATATGCACTGGTTGCTTGTTTAGAATCTATTAGAATTTTACTTGCTTTTGCATGTTTTATGAATTTTAAACTATTTCAAATGGATGTTAAAAGTACTTTTCTAAATGGTTTTATAAAAAAAAAAGTTTTTGTAGAACAACCTCCCGGTTTTGAATAGGAGTGGCAAACAGGTCGGGTCGGGTCATAGTTAACCCGACCCGTATAAGTGTGACCCGACTCGACCCATTTAATAAATGGGTCAACATGACCCGACCCGTTTATTAAACAGGTTACCCAACCCGACCCATATAACCTGAATGACCCGTTTAAGAACTTATTGTGTTTTTTCACCTCCAAAATACAAGTTGTAATATAACATCAAGGCCTCTGAGTTTGGTTGTTTTGTTGAGCCCATCAGCGTTGCTATCTATTCTGTTTAGGACTAATTCCATCGATATCTGATGGCATGGCCAATATCTTACCATCTTAAATATATATCACGAATATAATAAAATGTTATGATTTAAAATAGATCATGCGTGTAAGACAAATTGATAAACACATAAACTTAACCACGCAATAGTTGACAGGAGAAGGATGAAAAAGCAACGCTTTGTACACTTAATCGTTTTTCAACACAAAAAAATGCTTCATCATTTACATTATGTATCACCAGCACGCATATGTAAACTTAACCAATGCTCTTCTCCCTACTAAAATGCAATTTCCTCCACAGCCTTCAATTTGGCACACCATACAAGAACCCATCACAATATTCACTATAATTCAAAACTCTCTACAAGCTAAAAAAAGAAAGAACACAGACTAAATGATGAATCTAAACTTTTCTCATTATTGCAGAGAAACCTTGTTTCATACAGGAGCTGCACAAGTAGTTCTAACTGATTACACCGGCTACAATGCACAACCCTCCTCGCTCTTCCCTGCGACATCTGCAGGGATGTAATACATCAAAATGAAGCAGACAAAGAAAATAAATGCATTACTATTATAAATCAAGTGTTAGTTTATCTGCAATTTTTTTGAGCTGACATGCAAATTGGATGTAACAAGTGCTTTAATTTTCTTCATACACAATAAAAACCCAATTACTATTCCTAAGTAGCTATTTCTTAACCAAAACTGAAAATATTTTCATTTCAATCCTAACATTTGCTGCAGCAGCTCTATTTAACTCTTATGTACATGATATACATAAACTAGTGTTCGCTAAAAGAGCATATTACTCAAACCAATCAAAATTTAGACAAAAATTAACTTTTTGAAAAAGAATAGACAACAACATGATAGATTAAGAATACATTGTTTTTCTACCTCCATCTCTTCAAACTTCAGACTCCCCTCTCCCTCTTGAAAACAGAGAGCTATCTTTGAATTGATTCAACAATGGCAGATTCCCAATCATCCTTTACCCTCCAAAGGAAACACTCATCATTACCCTTCCAAACTAAACAAAATCTTCATCATTGCTAGACTACATTATTAGAATGGTCTACTGCCCTGGAGTTTATAAAATATCGAATATGAATCCCATTAGAACCATCCTCACAGAAATGAGGGAGGTTTACACTATGAATTGAACAGTCAAAACATCCTTCTAATCCAATGAAAGTATGGTGCCCTTTCTTCAGACAAATTCCCCAACACTGTGCATATGAATATATAAATGCGAACATAATTGAACAACAATATTGTTCAGAAACCAAAGGTTCATTTTGACCCGAGGATCCGAGCTAAGAAAAAGAGAAGACAAAAGCTGCTAATTTTCTTAACCGTTTCATTCTTTAAGTATCTTTTCATGTCAGAGACTTCTACTCAGAATGAATTCAAACATTATACACCATAATAAGATAACTTCACATTCTCACCGATTTGGTATATCTTCAGGTATCTGGTTCCCTGGCTGTGAGAAGAAATGTTTAGCATTTTGAGCCACCTCTGCTTCAAGTATTGCTTCCAGCACGATATCTGATCCTTTAGGCTTACCTGGGCATTACATCAAAATCCAAGATTGCTTTAAGATGAGCATATACAAGTAGTAAAAGTAGGGAGTGAAATAGAAAACAATAAATATATAAGACTAATATTAATTTCTGACACTTTTCTAGGACACTCTGTCGTTGTCGTAATTTATGATTATTAAATACTTACGTCATACTAATTGTGTATTAACTATTAAGATATATATTTATCATCCATATATGTTAAGACCAAATTAATAGAAACAAATTGAAACAGAGATTCACACATAGCAAAGTAAATATGCTTCAGTATAATAGAGGAGATAGATTTGGTTGTTATATAGAAAGATGTATTTAGACGGTTAGACCAATTCCCTGATCGATCGGACCTAGGTAAACATAATATCAAGTTTTGAAATATCAGCAAATACCAATAAATCAGCTGTACTTATCAGGAAATTAAGCACGTTGAACAGAACTGCCCATAGTTAATATTATAATATCGTATTAGGAAAACAGAAAAGAAATCAATCACAAGAAAACTTAAAATTAAACAAACTTATTTCATATGCTGATACTTCAACGCAAAAGTGATGAAACTGTCAAACTACTGCCACGAATACCAATAAGTGAGATTTTTAAAGGAGGGTTGATACGAAAAACTCCCTTCTCCATTGGCAAGTTTAACAGTAGCAGCACAACAGGCTCATTTGATGCAGGACCAACTGATTGATGAACATCTACAAATCTCTTAAGAAATGTGGTAGGCTTAGATACTGACTGGAAGAAATATATTACTCTGGAATCTAATAAGTGAAATTAGAAACTGACGGAAGTCTGAAATAATAGTATATTAATAGGAAAATAAACTATTCCACAAATGTTCTTCTCAAGGGTAAGAACTTTCTTCTGAGGCTCTTCTTAGAACAATATCAGTCTTCGACTTGGAAAAGACTAGCTTAGATGCGATCATGGGGTGTTTCAAGTCCTTTTTTATTGTACTGCCGCAAATGTTATTGGATTGCATGTGCCCCAAATTGATTGAAATGAAACAGCTCAAGGAGAGCCCTACTTTACTGTGATGACTAAAGAAACAGACGTTCAGTCTCCAATATAATATCAGTGAACTGTATATTAATGCTCTTTCCTTCATGTTTTGGATGGTACCTGATATTGTGGCTGGCTGGGAGAGGAAAAATGCACAGAAATGAAAAAATTGATTAGACTAATACACAAATTGGTGTTTCCGAATCAACAACCCCACTGCGGCAATGAAAACCTTCTAAACTCGAATATACGTAACTAGAAAGTGATGATGCATCCTTTTGTAGACTACATGAGATCAAAGTTACTGATAGAACATAAATCAAAATTTCCTTCTTGGCGTACATCACACAATCTGAAGAGCTGCGGCAATGAAAACCTTATAAACTCGAATACACGTAACTAGAAAGTGATGATGCATCCTTCTGTAGACTACATGAGATCAATAGAACATAAATCAAAATTTTCTTCTTGGCGTACATCACACAATCTCAAGAGAGGTTTTTTTAGGCTGTTCTAAAACAAGAATGCCATACTGTCATTAAGAAAGAGAGGTAAAAAAAATTTAAAACAACAATATTCCATTGCTAACCTAGCAAGGGAATTCGAGCACCAATTACCATTATTATTTATGTTAATATTAAATGGGATAAGATAGAACAAGCCCACTGAGTAGAGAAATCAAAGGAAAGAAGTTCGGCAAATGTAAAATGCTCATGGTACGATAATTGCTAGGAAACAGATAAGTCAGAAATCTCAATGGTTCATGCACATTTTTAAGTTAATTCCAATCTCTAGAGTGCAAGAAGCAAGTGAAAATCTCCAAGAATCAAACCATAAACCAATAGTCAAAATTGAACAAGAATGCAACAGAAGCTCTGATACTCCATGCTCTTGAACTGTTTTAGGTACATAGTTTAACCTAGAATTCCTAAAAATTCCTCAAAAATCAACAAAATTGCAACCACAAAATCAAGCTAAGATCTTAGTCTCCTAATTTTAACCTAGAATTTAGAAATCGGGGATGAAAATTACCTATCTAGGGTTTCTGATATGATCCTTGAGCACTTGAGAGAAAGTCGAAGGTGGCGCTTGCGCTCGAGGGGAGAGGAGATCACAGGTTCTGAGGAGAGAGGAGATCCAAGATGAAGCTCGAGCTTCAGGCGAGAGGAGATCAAAGGTGGGGCTCGAGCTTGAGGAGAGAGATCGGAGATGAGCTCGAGGGTAGAGATCGGAGGCGATGAGTTTTTTTCCGGAGACGAAGGGACCAAGTGCTTCTTCGTTTATGAGAGACGAAGCAGGTCGGTGTTATACGGGTTGTTATATGGGTTATACGGGTTGTTAAATGGGTCAGGCGGGTCAACCTAATTTACCCATCCAATAAACGGGTTAGTTCGGGTTGACCCGTTTATGACCCGACCTATATAACTCGATCCATACTCAATATAAACGGTCGGGTCGGGTTGGGTTGATGGGTCGGGTCATAAATTGCCACCCCTAGTTTTGAACATGAAAGTTTTTCTAACCATGTTTTTAAACTTAAGAAAGCTTTATATGGTCTTAAACAAGTGCCTCGTGCTTGGTATGATATATTAAAGAATTTTCTTTTAACTTCAGGTTTTAAAATTAGAAAGGTACATTATTTATTAAGAAAATAAATAAAGATATATTATTAATTCAAATATATGTAGATGATATTATTTTTGGTTCTACTAACAACAATTTTTATCAAGAGTTTGCTAAGACTATGCAGGATGAATTTAAAATGAGTCACATGGGTGAACTTAATTTCTTCCATGGACTTCAAATCAAACAATTAAAAGATGAAATATTCATCAATCAAAGCAAGTCTGCTAATGAGTTACTCAAACGTTTTGGAATGGAAAATACAACAAGCAAACTAACATCAATGAGTACTACTATATCTCTTGACAAAGATGAAAATAGTAAGAATATTGATCAAAAGCTCCATCGAGCTATGATTGGATCACTTCTTTATATTACTGCTAGTAGACCTAATATTATGTTTAGTATATGTTTATGTGCTAGATTTTAATATAATCCTAAAGAATCACACCTTAAAGCTGTGAAAAGAATTTTTGGATATCTTAAAGATACTACAAATTATGGGTTGTTTTATCCAAAGAATAGCACATTTGATTTATTATCTTATAGTGATGCTGATTTTGCCGGATGCAAATCCGATAGAAAAAGTACAAGTGGAACATGTCATTCCTTAGGACATTCACTTGTATCTTGGTTTAGTAAAAAGCAAAATTCAGTATCATTATCAACGATTGAAGCATAATATATTGCTACAAGTCTAGCATGTGCTCAAGTATTATGGATGAAACAAACATTATCTGATTATGACATAAATTGTCCCATATCAACCATAATGTGTGACAATTCAAGTGCAATCAATTTATCTAAAAATCCTATTCAACATTCATGTATAAAACATATTGATATTAGACGTCATTTCTTATGTGATCATGTGATTAAAGGTGATATTTTATTAGAATTTATATCTACTGATAAACAAATAACAGATATATTAACAAAACCCTTAAAACAAGAAATTCATGTTAAATTATGAAGGGAATTAAGTATATGTTCAATTGAAGATTTAAATTAAAGTTTTAAAATAAATACATATGCATACATACCCTTTATAGTCGACTAATTATACCTATAGTCAACTACATGCACAAGCTTTGCATATAAGTTGTTCTGTAAATTTTAGTGTAGTCGACTAATTTTCTTAGTAGTCGACTACTATGAGTTAAAATCTAAAAATCAACTTTCTGTCAATTACAGTGTAGTCGACTAATTCTCTTAATAGTCGACTAATCTGTGTTTTATCTGAAACCCAGAGTTCTGTCAATTACAGTATTGTCGACTAATTTTCTTAGTGGTCGATTACAACCTTAGATTTTTCCAAACTTAGTTTTTTAGCATATTGGATTTAAACCCTTTATACCCTAAACCCAATACTCATTTCACTTAAGTAAAATTCATCTCAACCATTGATTCTAATCCCATCAATCCTAGCCACATATTTAAGAGCAAATCTTCACCATTCATTTGTTATTAATTTAATCCTAACCATACAAATTACGATTTTTTTTCTAAAGAAAAATCAAAAACACAAAACCCATCTTCTTCTTCTCATAACCGATTTCTCTTCTTCCCCTCTTCAGAACCCATTGAATCCAAGTTAGGGCATCATCAGATTTTCGTTTTTCTTCTTAAAATCTTCATCAAATACTTTGGTTTCTTCAGTCTGACAGTCTCTGTAGTCGACTACATCCAGTAATAGTCGACTAATCCTAGGGTTTCGTCTATTTTTGGTAATTTCTCAACTTGATCTTTCTTATCTTTTGGTATATTTCTAATTTATCATGTCTAGAGCTAAGAAAGATAAGCAAGTTCATACTAATGTTAACGATAAAATCATCATATATTTAAAAAGTCCTGATTTACTTGAAGAATTTAACAAAATATCCACATTTGAAGTTCTTCCAGAACGATTTGTGAAATTTGATGATTTTATCCTATGGAATTTTGGATCATATTTTGAAAATGTGGGGTTACTTGAATTATTCTCTGGTGAAAATAGAAAACCCACATATCCTTTTCTGGTTCAATTGTTCTATACTAATATAGAACGTATAGAAACTATTAGTGGAACTGAAAAGCTTAGAACTCTTGTCAAAGGAGTAAAAATTGACTTGACTTCTAAGTCAATTGGAAAATTTTTTAACATTCCTTTTCGAGGAGTCTCTCTTAGGTCAATCAGAATAAATGATCCAGAATTGCTATCCAATCATATTTTTCTTCCTAGTTATAGTAAAACATTGAATAATTCAAATAAGCTACGTCTAATTCCTCGTTTCATTGCTCGAATCTTAGCCTATAACTTGTTTTCAAAAACTGGAAGTTTTTATTTTATTTCCCTAGACTTAGCAAAAGCATTATATGCTATAATGGAGAATATCCAAGTTAATTGGGCTGAAGTTTATTTTGATAATCTTCTGACAACACCAGAAGGATTTCTTCCTTACGGTGCCTTTATACCGAAAATATTTAAGAAATTTCATGTTGATATTGAGTCTGAAAATTCTGTCGTTCGTTCCATTGAATTCTTCGATTCTAATGCCCTAACTAGGATAAAATTAACGAACTTTAAAATTCACCAAGATGAACCTCAACATCAACCTGAAGCAGAACATCAACCCCAACCACAAAACACTAATGAAGCTGGACCCTCCTCCTCTCATATTCCACCACCAATACCAAATGCATGAATCCTCTTGTTTCTCAGATGCAGAATACAATACAATGTCTGCTAGAACACTAGATTTGGAAGTGGGTCAAAAAGCCTTGTTTGATCAAAATGTGCTCATGCTGAAAAATCAAGAGGCCTTAACCAACAAATTTGATATTCTGGAGATGAAGTTTGACACAATGAATATGAAGTTTGATACCTTGGATATGAAGCTCAGTGCTTTCTTTCCAGGACATCAACCACCTCTAGCACCTTAGAAGACTTCGCATGCATCATTTAGATTTGGATAATTTTATGTTTAGTGTTAAAACAATGGTAATATGTGTTATGTTGGTTGTTTGAGTTTGAATGTCACAAACTATGTCGTTGTTATTTGTTTTTAAGACATATGTAATATGTGTTGTGTTGCTACTATGTTGCTTTAACTTTAGTATGTTTTATGGGATTAAATTTTATGTTGCGTTTATGATGATTGAAAAGTTAATTCATGTGCTATATATATTTTAAACAGATTATGGTGATGAACATTGTGAAACTTTTGGTTTTTATGAAAAATCTTTGCCTACCTATTTGGATGGGTGAAGTTATGGACTATATTCATAATCTGGATGATCTGTTTGAAGTGCTAGCTCATTAAGAGGAAATTATGATATGTTTAGGATAGTTATATATTTCTTTTTCCTAATGACAAAGGGGGAAAATGTTTTCAGAATTTTTGTTTTATAGACTCAACAATATGAATTGTAGACTCTAATGTGCTTTTATGCAGGGGGAGTAAGTATATTTGTTTATCAAGTTTTTATTTTTTAAATATACTTACATATGCATAAATTGTTTGTCATCATCAAAAAGGAGAAGAATGTTGGATATCATGTCCCCATGATATAATTTTGATGAAAACAATTTATTCATATTGAGAATCACTATGTGTGTTATATATTTGTACTAACATTTAATTGCATCTTTCAACATCAAAAATGAACAAGTGCAATATGAGTTCAAGGCATTATTAAGTAAAGAAGATGAAGAACAAATACATCAATGTAATTTTTACATTTATCTTTACTTAGAATTTTTTTACAAGCCTTGATCACTCACACACACACACATAGAAATAAGAACACACTAACACATGCTTAGTGTGTTACTTAACTATAGAAATCCCCTATGTTAACAATTAGAGTTTTTAGTTTATCATTAAGTCTAAAAATAGTTCATACATAACATTTTTACTCTTTAATAGTCGACTAATAAGAATAATAGTCGACTACTATAGTCTAAGTTCAAGATATAAGTTTCTGTAAAACTACAGAGTAGTCGACTACTAAGAATTATAGTCGACTACTCAGCTTTAAATTTTGATTTACAGAACTTTAGTTTTACAGAGTAGTCAACTACAAGTAAATATAGTCGACTACTGAGCTTTGAAAATTGTTTTACAGAACGTTTATTTTACAGTGTAGTCGACTACTAACAATTATAGTCGACTACGGATATTTGATTTTTGTTTTCCAGACTTTCTGTAATACAGAGTAGTCGACTACTAAGAAGAATAGTCGACTACTAAGTTTCAATTTCTAAATTCCAGACTTTCTGTATTACAGAGTAGTCGACTACTATGCATTATAGTCGACTACTAATGCAGTTTTTTTGAACGTTAATGTTTAAATCATTGATAGTTTATAGCCGTTTTTAAACGTTTTAAAGTTTAAAAACTTGTCTTTTCAAGGGCTATAAAAAGGTTATATGTTCAGAAAAATGATACATGATTATATACCTATAAGCTTCATTCTTTGTGCATTTTTTCAAAAGTCAAAAATTTGAAATTTCAGTAAGTTTTGAGAAAAAGATCTTTACTGAAATTGCCTTTGATCGTCATTCAAAATATATTTTATTTAGGTAATTTCCAGAGGTTAAAAGTATTCCTAAACCACTGCTACACAACACTTCAAATCAAGGCTTATAGGAATTGAGTTGTTTAATTCAAGGAAAGCTTTCTCGGTTTGAGAGAGGTTGATCTCTTGGTCTAGAGATCAGTGTGCAATTGGCAAGGGTCTGTCAATTGGTGTTGCAATTTGCAGGAACTTGCAAATTGGTTAGGTTTGATTTTAATTTTGTACTTGATTCAAAATTATAGTGGAAATCTCAAACGAGATTTGCTTGTGAACTGGATATACACCAGATTGATGGAACCAGTATAAAAACTCTTGTTTGTGATTGTGATTTTCTGAGATTGTTGCCATTCTTTCTTTGCAGTTTATAATCTACTTTGCATTATTTTTAAAAGAATACTATTCATCCTCCCTCTAGTGTTCTAGTGTATCTATTTCAGATCCTACAGAGAGTCTTTTAAATATCGAGACCCTCTATGGAGCGGTCTTAGAACAACTACACTCTGATAATACTACCCT